>WBMW01002648.1:656023-683939 GCA_013396635.1 Penelope pileata
CCTGTGTTTCCCCCACTCACAAGCCCAGGGACGCACCCCATGCACCTGCACAAAGCGGTCCCAAGCATCCCGGCTGCTACGTGTCCCTCTCCCCTCCATTCCCCCGTGCCCCATCGCCTCCCCACGCATTTCCCACCGCACCCCCAGCAGCTGCTGGAGCACACTCAGAGCCCTCTCTGCCCACAGCCCCCACTGTGGGGCCACCCCACTTTGAGCACTGGGTTCCCCCATCCAGCACGGAGCGGTTCAGGGACAGGCACCCCCTGTTTTGCCCCCTCCGAAGGCTCTCCCTGGTCTCCAGCCTCGCGCAGTGCTGAGGCACCGAGCTGAAACGGCGGCAGCCGTCGCTGGGGGGAAGATCCGAAACCGACGGGAAATGTATGGGCTCGGCGACCTCTGGATAACCCGGGCACCTTGGCGCGAAAAGTGCAAAAATATTTACTCGCCTTCAAAAGTTTTTTTTTTTTTTTTAAAAGCTTTTTTATTTATTTTGGTTTTATTTTTTTTATTTTTATTTTTTTAAATTTCATTTCTTGAAGCCGTCTTTTGAGATGGTTCGAGCTCCCATCCGAGGTTTAATTGTAGTAAGCAGGAAGGGGAATGACATGATTCTGGGGGAAAAAAGAAGGGGAAAAAAGCCACCCGAAGCCCAGGGCCGGGAAGGTGCTGGACAAAAGGGCTTTCTGTGACTCCCTCGCGCCGCAGCGAAGATCCGAAGCGCACTTAGGAGCCCCCTCTGAATGACTGGAAAGCGATTCCAGCAATTAGGAATTAATTTGGCATGGTCGAAAGGCGATTTCACTGCGTGTTAGATCGAGTTAGCCGAATTTTTACAGAGTTCAAGGGCTGGGAATGGGTCGCTGGGGTGGAGGGAAGCAGCAGGGAAGGAAAACAAGGAGTGTTCAGGAAAGGAGAGCTGCGGGAAGCCGCGGGGTGAGGGCCGGAGGGCACCCGTCAGCGCCGGGCGTTTGCTGCCGGGGGGTGCAGGAGTGCTGTTGTCCCAGTGGGAAAGAGTACTAAAAATGCGCTGGAGGCCCTAGGTAATAGAAAGACGAGTTTTTTTAATTAAAAAAGTAAGTTGGTGGGCTGGCCGGCCAGTGACTCCTCTTGGTACAGTACTGGGGCAGGCACCAGAGGTAGCCCGGATGGAGGAGCGGGGCTGCCCCCGATGTGTGGGGCCTGAGGCACTGGGGGGAGACGGGTGACAGAACCGGGCTTCAACACGCGGGCTGACAGCACAAAGCCATCAGGGCAGGGGGTGGCCCCCCGCCCGGCCCTGCATGGCTGTGTCAGCTGTGGGTGCGCCCAGCCAGGGTCCCGCCGGGCTCAGGCGTTGGGGTTGCTCCTCATGAGCTCCACGTCGGCATCCACCATCTCCCTCACCAGCTCCTGTGAGGAAGGAGAGAGGCAGGTGAGGGCCCTGCAGCCGGGGAGGAACAGAGTGGAAGTGCCCCGTGGCACAACAAGCCCCTGGCCCCGCTGCAGGGTGGGGAGGGGACGTGGCTCCCCTGCTGCCCTCCATGAGCACACGCTCCTTCCCTGAATACTGATGTGCACGGGGCCCTTCCCAGGGCAGCTGAGCAGTCACCAGGGACGTCCCGTGCTCCCGCGGTGGCTCCTGCTGCCCATGCAAGATCAACAGCCCAGGGTGGGCACTGACAAGGCCAAGCCCCCCGCCCCAGTCGGCTCTGGCAGGACATGGGCCCCCGGTAGGCACACTGCACCCCACTCACATCAAACGTGACTCTGGGCTTCCAGTTCAGCTTTTGCCTGGCTTTGGTACAGTCCCCTTGAAGGAAATCCTGTGGAGAAGAAGAGAAAATCACTGTGAGAGCCGCTCCCTCTTCCCATCTCTGAGCTCCGTGCCCCCAGCCCAAAGCCCCCCAGCCACAGCCTGTCCTGAGGAAGGAAGCTTCAGCAAAAGTTTCTGGGGGAACCCCTGGGGGCTGTGGGCAGCGGGCGAGGGGCACACATCCCTGCGAGCCGAGCGTGGCTCTCAAACCCAGCCACCTTCTGAGGGCAAAATATTTAAGATGCGATTGTAGGGGAAGCTCATATGCCTATAAATCACCAGGAGGCAGCATCCTTTCACCAGGCTGTTTCGGAGCAAAGGAGTTATCCTTTGTTTTTGTGTGCGCCCTACTGCCTTATAATGGTGAGCGCTTTCTAATAAGTTGTCATACGTCTTAGTCACGCCGTTGAATGAGCCGCTTCAAATCCTTTCTCCCCCCGCTTGTTTAAATAATGTAAATCACAGAGCAAACATGACAACTGTTCTGCTCCAAATAAAAACGCGATCACAGACAGATGATGCTGGAAGACTGTTGTGAATATGGGTAACCACACGCAGCAGTAGTAAACAGCTGGCGCTTGAATGCCTGCATCTTTTCTTCTGAAGAATTTTGAGCTTCCACATGGAAAGAAAAGTCCAAACACCTCATAAAGGAAAATAAATGATCTTGAAACTGTTACAGCAAACAAGACTTTGTTTAAGCCTTCTCAAAAGTGCTACCACACCGAAACAATCCCACAGTCGGTCATCAAAACCGACGAAATTAAACAAGGAAAAGCCTCCTTTGACCACATCCCTGAATGAACGATGAAGGAACTGTCTGAGTCTCCCTGTAATACCCAGCTGGCTTTTGCAATTTGCACTTGTCTGCGATGGTTTAATAAAGTGTCATCTCTCCATACATGCTTCATTTCTCTGTAGTAATAAATATCAGGAGTGTATCTGCCCGTATTTAGGGAACAAAAAATCAAACTTTGTTACGGAACAACAAAGCCGAGGCCAAATCCTGGCATGGCGCTTGACCTGAGGTGCCACCACTTGATGGTGGCTGCTGGCAGAGCTCTGCAGGACCCTGGGCTGGGCTTCTCCCTCTCTACCCCATGCCCAGCGGTGGGGCTGATGGGCACGTTAGGGCTGATGGGGTTGGTGGGCACATTGGGGTTGATGGGCACGTTGGGGTTGGTGGGTATGTTGGGGTTGGTGGGCGCATTAGGGTTGCTGGGTACATTGGGGCTGTTGGGCATGTTGGGGCTGCAGGTTTTTCACCCTGCTGCTGCAGGCCACATTTTTTCAGCCGCTATCGTTTGTGTGTGTGTGGTTCAGGTCGTGATAACTTCCAAAATCACCTCATCCTGTGCAGTAAAATGTAGGAAATTCTTCTTCGTAATTGTGCTGCAGAAAGCTAGGCAGCTCGCTTCCAGCAGCAGAGGAAATCCACCAGAGGAAATATTGCAGAAGGGGATGTGGAACAAACACGTCTGCGGAGGCTGTTCCAGGCAGCATTTGTAATACTTCAGTCTTTATGCTGAAAACATTTCAGTATGCCTTCAGAAAAGAGTGAACGGATGGATCGGAACAAAATGATATGAAAATAAAAACGCTGTGATTTCCTTAAATTAGGCTAAATGATTTCCTACTGCAGCCCTATACCGGGTTGTTAGAAACTGCAGCAGACGTCTGGGGCCAAGTCATGCAAAACCGCATCAGCTTGAGGGATCCCCCGGAGGGTCGTGTGAATATGGATTGCAAAACCTGGTTTGAAATGGGAAAGGCTCCCACCAATGCCGATAAAATTTGGATCGGGCCCTAACGTACTCATGGAGGTATGCCTTTTATCTGGTGTTCGGTTTGATTCACATTAACATGTGTGTACATATGTGCCTGGAAACAAGGAAATCCTTCTTAAAACAATAATTTCATTACAAAAACAATTGCCTTTTATTCAGTTCTAATTCGAGCCATGAGCTAGAAGTTGCGTTTTAATACCACCTCATTTTAAGCCATAAAAGCCATCTCATAAAACTTGGATTCATTTTTAGAAACGCTGCATAAGCAATAATTTTACACCCACAACCTTCGTGGCGAAAATATTCTTTGAATCCGATCCTATCGAGGATACTAGAAGGGACCAGGAGCGAGCGAATGAATTGCCATCGCCTGCTGTATGTAGCTGCATTCTGCTTTCAAGCAGCTTGGGAGCAGTCTTTTAGCTTTCTTGCACAAATGCTTTTTGTTAAAACAGTTTTTCTAAAAGGAAGCAAAAAATATAAATACTTAATTCTTGTCTTTAATTCAAAACCATAAACACTCGGCTGCTGAATGGGCCAAAACAAGGCTGGGGGGAGATGTGAAATCAGTACTAAAGTTATTTGCCATGCTGGATTATACACTGAGATAACACAAACAGCCAGTGTATTAAATCCATTTACATATGAAAAAATGGATATTTTTTTTTCCTAAAAAGTACACATGCTTTAACAATGATGTAGTAAATGCATTCTGGCATAATCTGTGAGCAAAATAAAAGTAATAAAAAAAAAACAGAGAAAAAAAGAAGATTTAATATATATGATAATACAAACTCCCCAGCTGATTTAGGTTAAAAGATTTTTAAGTGGCTCTCTTGAAGAGGTTTATCTACTTCCGAGAAACAGTGCTTGGTAGAAAGGTTTATTGAAAAGAGCACTGTGGGCAAAATAACTCCTATGCGCTTTATAAAAGGTTCTCTTTACAGAAGTTCCTAAGCACAGAGATAAAATGCTATACGATAGCGCGGTATTAACGCTGTATTACATCTAAATTCAAGGTTTGGTTGTGTTCTTATTAGGCAAAGTTTCAACACTGAATGGAAATGAAGACTGGAACAAAGCTATTCCTGATTAAAGGATTGTATTGCAGTCATGTTTCCTGTATTTTTCTACAAGTAGCTCATAATATGAAAACAATAAGGTAATTACAATAAAATAAGAATATTTTAAAAAGCTCTTCTTGGAACAGAATGACGGCTTGTTTACATTATTCCAGTCTCTCACTGAAACCAGAGATGCATCTGTCAGGCTTCCAAAAAAGAAGAAAAAAAAAAAAAACGCACTGAAAAAACTCTGGCATGCCGATCCATAAAGTGTATCGGTTCTTCAGTGTCAGGGCTCCGCTTTCTGGAAGTACAACCAGACGAGAAAGCAAAGAACGAAGAGGTAAGCTTCCACTGGAGAAGGTCTGGATTTTTTGGGTGCTGCTGCTGAGTGCAGGCTCCCGGTACCCCCGTGTCTGGTGGGAGGGCACCTGAGGGAACGACAGCTCTCCGTGGTTTGCACCCCTGCAGGAGAGCTTTTTCCATAGCATTGAGCTTTACGTACTGACAGGAAAACAAAGCCCTCTGCCCTCATGAAGGATTTAGACACTGAGCTGAGAGTCTTCAAACCCGAAAACAGCGATGAAGGCTTTCTGTTGTTTTTATGGTACTTGGGTCGCAACCATAAAACTGTCTTTGCTCTTAGTTAACCATTTTGGAAGGAACATTCCCTTATTTTCCATGCAAATATAGCTAACATAAGCGAATGCTCAGGACAAGTTTTGCCTGGAAGCTGTCTCAAGGGTTGGAAACAACATCCAGGTAAATATTTACAGGGAAGGAAGGTGGAAAAGACTGCAGTCAAACTCTCTGTTGTACTGAACACAACAGTAAACTTTCCTACAGCTTCATAGCCACCCCTTGGTCATACGTCTGTCTCCCAGAGAAAGGAATGAGTTTATCCAATGTGATTTTTTTCTCTTTTACCTCTTCTGTAAGTTTGGCTGCTGAACTGAGTAGAAAATGCCCCATTACTACTAACTCTGATTTTGTGGTGACTCAGTTTCATCGTCCAAATGCACACACACCAATACAGACAGATAAGCAGGGAGAAAGTTGTTATGCAACGTGACAGGGCATTTTTAAACCAGGTTTTCAAGCCATGAGACAAAAATGTAGAATATTTTGATGTAAATATCACATTTCCCAAGCTCTTGTCGCGGGTGTCAGCGCTGCTTCTATTTTGACTCGCGCAGTGATTGATCTGGTTTCAGCGTACCATGCATCACTGTCTCGTCCAATTAGCTTTAACTGAAAATGTAAAGCCTCGAGACAATGTGAGAAAAAGGAGATAGTGTGGCCTGAATGAAATCCAAGGTTTCCTTAATTGCTACGGCTCAGCTGATCGCCTTTAAAATGTTCCTTGGTTTAAGCCAGTGCCGAGAGCCAGCTTGTGCTCGCTGTTACACCAGAATAAAACGCAGACCAAGTCCTCAGTAAAACACCTGCGATGGAATCGTGCCCAGCCCCATTCGCTGCGGCAGAGACAAGGCTTTACCTCTAAAAATAAACAGACTTGATCTAAGCACACAACAGTTTTACTGCATCTGAAAAGTGGCCAGGGTTACGTTCACAATCAGCAAGGCTGCTTGGAAGATGATTTGTTACAGCAGAGCTCCCACGAGTAAGGAGCACAGACCCAGCTCAGCAGAGGCTCTGGCTTACGTGTTTAGTCTTGCACTCTTGCTCAAGGAGTTTTGTCAAGGAGGATTTCAAGAGTCTAGGGGCCAAAGTCTCCTGCAAACCCTGGTTGTCTTTTATTTTCCTTGTCTCCTTACGACCCTTGCCTTCAACCTGTCCCATTACAGGGAAAATTAATAAACAGCCATTGAATCGGACAACATCAGCTTACAGCTTTGCATTTTCACCACTACATCTCAGTAACGCAAACTTTGTTTTATGAAACCATGCCTCCTTTTGTGCACTTTCTGTAGCATTTTTTTTCACAGCAAGTTTTATTGAGGACATCTCAGTAACAACATTGCTGCCCCATGCTCTTGGGTATCTGCTGCAGCTCCTTGCCCAGGGAACAGCCTTGCTACAGCACTTACTGCAAACAGGAGGCTGCGTGCCCTGCTCACTGCTTATCCTCTTCTGCTGCTGTCATCCTTATCCCCTGTCCCCCAGCACCCTCCTGTGCTTGTCACCAGGCCCCGGGATGCTGTGTCTCAATGCAGATGCAAAATTAGAGAGCATTTGCTGTGACTTCAGCTGAGCTATTCCCAGTGCACTGTCAGGAAAAGCAGTGAGACTTAACTAGACTGGAGCTGTAGAATCTGCAAATGTGCATCTTCCTAGTGCAAAATTCAATGCCTGGCTCAGCTGAGCTCATACTGACACCCAGAAGGAGACCCAGAAACCAGCACTGTGCCTGCTGGGCTGTGGGACCTGCTCTGCGAGCACAGAGAGCACTGGCTCCATTTCTTTGCAAAGGGCAGTGTTTGGTATAATATCTATAGTAACAGGAAAAAACAGTGGAATTATAAAGCAAGTGATTCCTATCACCACGGTAAATACGAGGAGACTGGAGATAAAACACGTCCATGAGCAAAGCCCAAGGCTAACGACAGCACAGTAAACATCTTCAGGAATTTCAGAAGAGCCGTAATGTGTCGCTCCGTTTTCGTTTTTTCTTTCCTCTGTTCTTAGAAAAGCAAAGTTGTGGAGCAGCCAGGGTACCAGGGGAATAGAGGAATGCCAGTGAATTTGGTTCCTGATCTAAATTTGTTTTAATGCAGCATGAACAGACTGCTTTCCACTCTTGGGTCAGCAGTCTTTAGCAGAAAGACAGCATTGTTTGCAAAGTACCACAGGAAAAGGCAAAAGCAACCAATAGGTTGAAACTCACATATAACAAAATGTCACTTAAAATAAGAGGCATGCTTTTTTTCCCCAGCGTGTTTTCATGTGCAAATCCCCTCCCTGTTCAGAAAGCTCCATTTTTAATGAAACCACGCCGAAGGGAAAGGGGAGGGAGAGGAAAAACCAGAGGGCCGTGCCGACACTGCGAGGCGCTGGGCACCTGCGCTTCTGATGGGCTCAGCCGGCTGCAGGCGCCGGGCACCCCCAGGGCATGGTCTCGCCTGAGGAATCCCAGCATGGCAGCACGAGGTGTCACTGCGGCCGCACGGTCAATAAAGCGTGGGCACGGTTGTTGCTTTTCCACCAGGAATCACATGTGCTAGCGTGGCGGTTTTATCTTATCTGTTCGATAGTCTTTACTGTGACCAGCTTCCAAAGGGTTAAGGCAAATGAGCTCGGAGCAGCAATAAACATTAGGGCGATAATAACAGCAATGGAGATTGTCTCTCTCCTCCTCCTCCCCTACGCCCCCTTCCTCCCCTCCCTCCTGCGCCTTTTCCACTTCACCGCTGCCTATCAGCACGAACCGCTGCCGAGGCCAGACCTCTCCCGCAATGACAGGGGGTGATAAGAGACGAGAAGAAAACAGCAAGCCGTCTGGCCTCCTCAGGAAGTCGGGGATCGGCAACACCATCCATCGGCGGGGCCGGGTGGCGGCTGGCAGCGACGCCCTGCTTGGCTCCATCAGCGTGGGCTCTGCCCGGCCCGCTGGCACCGATAATGTGGCACACAGGGCCCAGCTGGCCCCGGGGCCATGGTGGCCTTGTGCCTGGGCCTGGTGGCTTTGATGGTGGTAGGGCCACAGCAGGCCAGTGGGGAGAGCGCGTGCAGGCTTTGCACCTCAGTGCGCAGCTGCACGGCCAAAACCCCAAGCAGGGCCAAGTGCTCCCCAGATCCCCAGATTTGCCAAGGAAAGCCTGCGAAAGCGTCTCGGCCAGTGCTGTCCCTTGAGCCAAATAAAATTCCTCCCACATTACAGCCCAATATCCCCCACAAATCAGCGATGGATTTAACTTGCTTTGAATTGGGAGCGATGCAGGGCATAGGGCACTCCCCAAAGCAGGGACAACGTCGCTGCTGCCAACAGCAAAATTCCCTCCCAACTTAAACATCATCTGATCTGCCCCAAGGCAGTCCCAGATTCCTGGGAAGACCTGGAAGGTGCTCCCAGCTTGGATGTAAGCACAGCTGTTAGGTCTGCTCACAGCTCTGCAGTAGGGGCTTCCAGATAATAAGGTCACTTCTAGTCTACAGAAATGTGCTGAATAGGCAGAGAATCTCTAGGGGAGAGGGAGAAGGTTAAACCTGCTTCATTTGCCATTTGTTGTACAGATAATAACAATGGTAGTTCAGATCTTAGCACTGGGCACATTAACACACTCTTTCTGATATGGCATACCCAGTCGCATAAAAACACTAATCACAGCTAAAAACCTTTAGCATTTTGCTAAAATACAAAAGAGTAGCCACATGCTATGTGCTATTATAAGCCCAAACAAACGGTTCCACTCTTCCATCAAAATGGAGTCACTCTTTGTAAATGCTGGTTAAGGACGGTACCATCCCTGCTGGCTGTCGCCGAGGCTGCTGGTAGGAAATGGTCTGTGAATTGACCCTTGTGTGCTTTCTAACCTGTGGATAAAGAGGTGCCTGAATAACCCATATTTTACATGATGGGGTTTAGAAATATTCATACATTTTCTCCTCCCAACTGAGGTGTTGGAGCAGTTGTTGTATGCCAATGTGTTTCTTCCAGCTGCCTGGCCAGAGGGCAGAGAGAATGGCAGTGTGTGACCTTCACATCACCAAAACTCAGACCTTGTGAGGGCAGAGATCAGCTGCAGAAGAGGGAAAGAACAGCTTCCTCCTCTTTTCCCTGCCACTTCTGAGCCAGGGAAGGCTTTTGCTCACTGACACATTGTAGTGTGGTGTCTCTTGCTTCATTGTGGCCCATTCTCAACTCCAACAACGTTTTGGGGAGGAAGAGTAAGATAACCATGCCTTCATCACATGTGGTTTCATTGCTACACACAATTCTTATTATTTCAGCCAAAGCGTGGTACCTTATAGAATCACTGAATGCAACTCTCATAATTTTATAAATCAACTCTGTTTTTCTTGTCACTCCTCACTTTTTGCATTTTTTTGCAATTATCAGGAAATCACTCTGCAAAGCTGTTTGATTTCAGCAGGGTTTATTGTGCACTAATGGCTGCATTTCTGACTGGAAATGGCACATGGCCCCTAGGGTTAGCTGTCTTCACTGACTGACACTTCGAGATGAACAGGAAGACAGATAACCCCACAAATCCATGCTGCTAGGCTACTTAGTTTCTTCTCTGTTTCCACTGAGAAGACACCTCATTTATAACAAATCAGGTCAGATATGTTAGTAGGCTTAGTTCTCATTGAATACCAAAGATAAGGAACAAACCAATAAACATTAGGACAATGAGCAGGTATTCTACCTATAGATATTTATCTATGTACCTTTAGAGCATTAAGCAGCAATTTAGAGATTAGCCAGATATCACTATTGTAGGGTGTGATTTGCTCTATCTTCTAGAGGACGCATTGGTGGTTTTACTACCCCTAAGGATATTCATATCTCTGAGATAATCAAGGCATTTGTTAACACAGAAATTATAATACTAAGAAAGTTGGAAGGGTGCGCTGTTATTTTTTCCCCTAATAAAAATATTAATTTCCTCAAAAGGTCGTTTTTCATCTAAAGAGCGTGTCATTGGAAAACTCTAACCCACCTATAACCCGCAACTGCTTTCTTTGACCTGTGTTCAGTGCACATTCACCACTCTGTGAATCAGGGTTGACAGGAGAGATGACGCTCCCTTCCTGGCATGTTTATAGTGATGTATGAACCTCTGTCACCCTGAAGCCTATAGTAAGACTATGGGTGAAAAGGACAGAGAGGGGATGGATACCTCTTTCTTCCTGTCTTCCTCCCTGGTGTGGACTAATGAGGACAAAAGAGTTTGCGTGGAGCACGGTTAGTCATTTCTCATTGTTTGAAAACCTGTTGTAAATACTCCCTCCCTCGGAGTAAGAGGGATGAAGACGGGAGCTGTTACTCCTCTGGGCAAAGCAGCAACATGCTGCCCTTAACTGCTGTCTGTTTTTCTAGAAACAGCCTCCCTCTGCATGGTCATAAACCTGACCTAATTTATGGGGCGCATCACCTTCCCCCCACCACTCACCGCATTCCAATTTCTCACTAAAACCCCCCATCAGATTTGAAAACCCTTTTGAAGACACAATATATGGGAAGAATTTAAGCCATGAGAGGTTTAAAGGGAGCTCATGAGCTGAGGCTTTGTTACCCATGGAAAAAGGCTGGATACCATGGGGCTCCTGTCTGCAAAAGCAACGTTATCCTTGACCAAGCTTTTCCAGTTACAAAGCAAACAATGATCCACACAAGGGTTAAAATAAAACAAGATAGGGTAATTTCTGAACCTGAGTACGTCCCAAATGTATTCTCCAGCGCACTTGATGGAGAAGGAAGTCCAAGCGGTGGCCTTTCACATGACATCATAAAAGCCTAATTTATCACCAGCCACCAAACATCTAGAAAATCATAACATCCTTTCAGGAAAACCATGTGCAAAATAATCAGATTTACTTTGATGAAAGCTTTAGTGTTTGAGTCCAAGTAGGACACTACAAAGAATAACCCTTTGCAGGTACTGGCGCACAACAAAGCAGGTCGCATTTAATGCTTCAAACTCGTGCTTTATCCATTAAAAGGCTTATGCATTTCCTGTGCATAAACAAATGTATTTCTGTGCTGCGTGTTCAACCAAGATGCTAAGATAAAACACTGGCTGCCAGTAAGCCCAAGCAAAATAGCCAGTTGAATATTTCCTTTACAGATGAAAAATATGCTGCTATTGCTGTGAATACAGTCACTGTGCTCCCCACTGCCCCATCTCACAGTCACTTGCAAGTATGTTAGGGATGTGGGCTGAGTATCGCTATGGTATCTTACAGCTTTTGAAAGGATGCTCCGTGAGTCACAGCAGCCTCTGGCAGCTGGATGTTCAGAAGCATAAATCTGGCAGAAAGGTGGACTTACTTCCCTTCCTCTTGCCTTTTAAGTCTATTTTATGAAACCCCAAGAACTGTCACTCAGAACAAGCTCTTAAGCATGCCCACTTCATTTTCTCTGCAGAGCATCTGAAGCTTTTGGCTGTCTGTACTAGACATTGTGCATACTGCCAGTTCCAGTCAGGACAAAAGATGGTTGGGGTGCACATCTTTGTCACCAAGGCTAGTGAAGGGTTGCTATCACATTGCTGTGTGAAGAGCTGTCCATAGAGCAGAGCTTCACAAAATTCACCTGGAACTCAAAACCTGTACATAACAAAGCCCTCCCAAGACATTCGGCATCATGGCTGTGCTGAAGCGAGAGGTACCTTCCCCCTGACAAACCTCAAAACACTTTGCCAAAGACACTTCCCTGTCTGTACAAAGCTTTTGCTCATCTGGCTCTCCTATATAGCAGCCAGCATAATCTGACTATCATGTTGGAAAAATACTGCTCAACTCCAACAAGAGATGTATCTCCATAAAATTAATTCATTGGTCCACATTTGCAAATTAAATCAAAGAAGTCCACTTTTCACGTTGATTAGACAGACAAAACAGATAAAAAGGCAATTAATGAATGTCTACAAATATCAGCTGTGTGTTGTTCAGGATGTTTTTTGTCTGTAATGGAAGTAGGTTGATATGTATCTGAAGACACGCAGACTCCAATAGCAGTTCACCTCACTGATCCTGCTGCTTAATAATTTGAGCCTTAGGCTCTTGCTGGTCAATGGCCACAGGTTCTTCTGGTCTGACTGGAAAAATAACTGGATTTTCCACAACATCCTTGGTAGTTTGTTGTTGCATGTTCTCTGATCTTGGTTAATAAAAATAACTTCCTATTACATTTCCTGCACAGGAAAGCCTGGAAGAAAAAGAAATCACAGTTTTTCCTATTCTATCTTTCACTTTCTCTCAGAACAAACATCCAACCCACCACAAAATCTTTGGAGAAATCAATTAAGTTAATACAGCTTTTTTTTTCTTCTTTGTTTGTTTTAAAGATAAGCCAAGTATTTTGTTCTCTTTTGTCCTTCCCTTTCCTTGGCCATTTAATTTCTCTCATCTTCCTTTTTGCTTAAGTCTTTCATATTTTTGGCTCATTTGCTTTTCTATAAAATGTCATTTTTCTCCTTTCATGTTAAGACATTTTTCATTCCTAATCTGGATTCTCTCCCAAGTTTTCTCGCATTTAAGCTCCTTCTGTTTCTCTTTTGATAATCATTCTCCTGTTCCTCACAAACATTCTCTCAAACCTGGCCTTCCTTCACCATCTCTCCTTTACCCTCGAAATACATCACCTCTCAATGAGATTTTGTTCTCCTCATTTCTGCTATGGCGATCTTCTCTTCTGAATTTTGTTCCTTTCCATTTTTTCCCAGGTGTTCTCTATGTATGTTCCTTTTTTCATTTTTCATTTTTCTTTTTCTTTTTCTTTTTCTTTTCCTTTTCCTTTTCCTTTTCTTTTTCTTTTTTTTTCAGCAGTCCTTCAACATGTACCACTGTCAGCTTTCTTTTCACTCAGGTTCTCAACTCTGTGCAGAATACTGCAGGGTTTGGGAGACAATCTAAACCATCACTGACACAGTAGAGGTTTGCTGACAGTGCTGAAACTTTGTTGAGATAAATTTTAAAAAGCGCAAAGATCTCCTAAGGCTTAAAATGCCAGTTTCAGTAGGGTAAAACCAGACTCATTTATTGCTATTGCTGTTCACAGTAGTTGCCTATAAACTTTCACGGATTTGGCAAAGCATTCACCATATATATTTTAAAAAAATGCATAATATGCTGTTTCTTTCCAAAGTATCACCAAACACAAACACCACTTCTTTAAATCTGTCCTCTCAATGACCTTTTAAGCTTAAACACCTTCAATTACACACAAAAGGAATTTTTGATCAGTTACCAAAACATTCTTCATTATTTCACCCTGCAGCAATCAAATATGAATGAGCATTATGGAAGGGATAAAGTTAGCATTTTCTAGTGGTCCGGCCCTACTTGCCAAACCTTCTTTAGTTCCACAGCAAAAGAACAAGCAAACAACTCAGACACATTTGATAATAGGCATGGGCTCAGAATACTTCAGTGCTTTCACCTGTATAATGTCTAAAAAGTGAGATGCCTCATCCATCACTTGATTCCCTTACAAGGAAGGTGCCTCGTGAGACCATTTACACAGTAAGTCCATTGCCAAGTTTCAATATGAAAGACAGAGCTGTTCCTCAGACAAGAAATCGTATTTTTCATCCACACCTTGGCAGTACGGGGACATCAGGTAAGGCTCCCATTCTATATTGCACAAACATCAGAATGGCGGTCCTTTCCCCGAAAATCTATCAAAGTCAAGTACCGCCTCATTGACTATTCTGTTAGAATCCATCTGCAGCTCACAGCTCTTTCTCAGTACAGGTCAAAGATAAATCTTGTGGCTTGGTTTACTTTGTTTGATATATTCCAATATAACAGGCAATACATATGAACACATGAAGCCACAAATGACAGAACTGTCATGTATCTATTGAGAATCTAAAAATCAGCTGAAGAAAACTAGATAAACATCTTGGCAGCTTCATTCCACTTGTAACCTGAGCAGGACTTCAAGCAGGCATAATACCATTAAGACAAAATAAAGCTGTTTCACAGCAGTACTACAATGACTGAAGGACCCCCAGAGAAGAATGATGCAGATTTTATACAATTAAGCAACGGTAATGAAAATTCGGCATGAAAATTCGGGGACTTGACCAACACCTTGGATTGTGAGGGAGGAGAAGAGCATCTAGGCTGTATCCCACCACTTCCCTTTGATAAATGTGAAATTTACAACAGACAAAACAGCTGAAGCATTCACACCACAGCGTATCTGGCATGATTTGTCCCAGATAAGTCCTTGCTGTTGTTTTGAGGTGAGCAGACAGACCCCCCAGCAGCAAACGGCTCTGAGCATGAGTGGATGTGCAGCACCTGGACACAGCAGGTGACTTATTCAAACTCATATTCCTTGCTTGTCTAAAGTTTCATTTCTACTTATACTGCTGAGTTTTCTTTTATAGCTTCTCTCACTTAAACCAAATGCTCACCCTAGTAATGTTAACAAATGATTACTGCTTGTGCAACCTTTCCCCTCCAGGCCCTATCGCTGACTTGGGAGCAACAGGACTCACGAGTTTACTGGTTTACTTGTCTTCTATGCTCTAAAGGTATAATATTCTTATTTTCAAAGATTTTCTCTTCAAATACTACATCAGAGCAAAATACATAACATGTCAAAAAGCTGAGATTTCTGTGCAGTCACAGGACCCCGGAACTTTCTGGTTTATGAAAACAAACAAACAAAAAGGGTAATATAGTATTCACGAGAGGTTGGCATCAGAATTTATTTCACCCGATTGTCTCTCAGAGATTGACTGTGTCACTGCCATGAAAGGACCCTGCAGCACACTGACGCTGCAGTCTACAGCAGCATGCATTCCTTTTCCGCTGATTTCCTTTTCACTCCAAAACCATTCACTGCAATTTTTTACAAGAAGTATAAAAGCCTTCAAACATATCACAACAGCTGCCCAGCAATTTACAAGCTATTACCAAGCCATCCACAAATTAGTAATTTTATCTCCATGAACTATTCGAACTACCCAAAAAGGCTTCTGATGACCTCCTACCTGCTCAGCAGTGCTACCTCCCATGTCTCACTGCAGTAGCACACAACTGAAGCATGAAACAACCAAGAGCTCTGGTAACAGGAAAACCCCAAGCCAAAATGATACTACAGCGTATGGCAGGAAAACTACCATTTTCTGCGGCCTTGAGATTTGATTTTTAAATGTAAAGACTGTCATTGTCCACTGATTAAAAAAAGAATGATATTGATCTAGATGGGCTGCCTGGAAACTTCAACTAAAAATACCCAAATAAACCAACAGCGTATTTTTAAAGTAAACAGTATACATTTTAATAGCATATACTGCAGTAAAGTCCTATGAACTCACTATTCCTTGCAGGCAGCGAACAGAGAGCTCTGACTTTCTATAGCATCTTTTGGCATCGTTTCTATTTAAATAATAACAGTCAGGATCATTCTCATCAACATGAAAAAGAAGTTCAGATCTAATCAAGAGACGGCACTGTCTCCTGACACTGCCTGCTCTATGCTTGCCTGAGCACGTAGGCAGCGGCTGGCACTTCCACGGCTTGATCATTACTATTGCTCTTCAAATTATGCCTGTCACACGGGTTAGAAAAACATAAGTAATTAAACATAAACAATATCATAAAATAATAGTAAGAAAAAAATTAATAATAATCCAAAATAGTGTTTGAGGCACCTCCCTAAGCATCTTGGATTTCTGCCCCTTCTGCTCAGAGAGTTTTCCTCTGTGTACTTTTTAATTATTTCCTTCAGGAGTCCTTTAAGGCAAAGAAGCTTATAGAGGAGGAAAAAAAAGTACTAGAACCGATGAGAAAAGTGATATGCAAAGAAGAGAAACACCAATTAAGTATTCTCTGAACTACTGCAGCCTGATTTAGTGCTTATGGCAAAGATTCACTCTTCCCTATGACATTGCTAGTTCAAGATGCACACAGTATAGATGCAAAATTTCAGAAGGTACCTGTTGCTTACTTGAAGCATGCGCTACAGCTGGTCCCTGGGTGCATTGTATTTCTTCTGGCATGTTCCCTTTATCAAGTTCAGTATTTAATGCAGAAATTCTGTAGTCCTGTGGCCTCATACATGTATATGTATGCCTCCTCTGGCTTGAGTAGCCAACAACCAAACTCATGTCTAGCTCATTTATGTTACAAAAACTGCATAAAACAACACAGCAGTGAAGACTAAGACATTGGACCATACTATTAAAAATCCTAAAAAAACTTACTGCAGCCCTTTTTGTGCATGTTTACTGGAACTGAATGTGCGGTTCTGGTAATTGCATACAAAAGCAATCAGCTACACAAGTAACAGGGCATTTGCCACCAGCAATTATTGTTTTTTAGGATCAGTGTGAAATGTGTAATCCTTCATTTCAGCAGGCATGCAAATATTAGGTAAGAAGGGCATCGTTTTCAGCTGCTTTACATCCTGAATAGTTATTCATATACCTAACAAAAAGTTGCAAGCAACTCCATTTACCCTTGGCCTGTTTTGCATGGATATGAATTAGATAAAGTACAATGAACACAATGTAGGGAAGACTCGTGCCTGTCTACATAAGAAGAGATATGAGTGTAACAACATGCATAAGGTTTAATGCATTCAAATCCACATATTAAAATCACATTTAGAGATAATACGTATCCTTGTGCTCAGATGAGTGCCTTCTTTATTTTCATACAAAATTCATCACCTCCCTGAAATAAAGCTCTTCTTCCCATAAATCTAAGAGCTTCACTTTCTATATTTAAGAATGTGTTTAGTTTGCTCTGTCAGAGATGCAGACCAGTGTACTAAAAGCATGCCAGCAATTCAATGCACCTGCTCAATCTAGAAGAATATTCTGGTTTGGGATTTCCATTTCTGCTGAGAAGGGACACGCTTGTTCTCCGGCAAACTCCCACTGAAATCCTGGCCAAGTAGGGGCTGAGAGGGCTTTGTTATGTAAGTTTTGTAATGCTCATCATCATCGCTGGTAGCATCCCAACATGCCAAACTCACAAATTCAATAGGAAGAAATAAACCATCTGCAACTGCTCTTTACAATGCCTCCTTTATTCAGCATTCTTCTCACTAGCTTGACATAAAGACCACTAAATTCAACAGCAGATTCTCTCCTTGATGTCAGGTTTTGGATTAAGCCCTTCTTTCTTGTCATGAGCAGATAACATTGGATGCGTACCCACCTTCGTTTCTTCTCGGACTGAATGCTCTTCTCAGCATCTCCCGTTCATGACTCTTCTTATCTTCCCTTTGATCTTTTTTTCTACTACACTTTTTCCTTTTTTGTCATTCTCTTCCTCCCTAGTCCTTTGAAAGCTCCATCCTTATCTTCCTGTTCCTTAGCCCAATGCAACCCTTGATTTCTGCTCTTATGGTTTTTCTACCTTTCCCACACATAAACATACACACTTCAATCCTTGGTCTCTCCTCTGGAGAAGGAGTTCAGTTAAGTTTGTTCCCTCCACTAATCAGTTTTCCAGCACAGTTTGCCTGCCAGGGCTGGGGCAAAATAAATTAATTCAGATATAATAAACTCCAATTACTGCTTACCAATTTGCCACACGTGAGGAAGAAAGTGTATGAAAGCAGGAGACCCACGGGCTGGTTTATGGACCCAAAGTCCTTCTGGGAAGGTCACAAATCTCTAAGATATCTCTGAGCATTAAGTTTTGCACTTGGATTTCTAATTTAGCTGAAAGATGTGTAAAAACACATGGAGTCAGACAGCTCCTTGGCTATACATCTAAGGAAGCTCCAAGTGTAAGTTATTACTTCCAAAGCCAATTGTAACTTATGCTCACTAAATTGGCTCCAGATCCACCCTCTTCAGACAGTAGTACAAGAATAATTTATTATTTTGGTGAAAAGCACCCATTTTAGCTAAACCACACCCCCAGCTGGGAGTCTCACCAGCAGAAGCGCCAAAGGCAGAGGGATTCAGAGACGCACAGAACTTTCAGAGGCCACTGGAACTGGGGTGAATAAAGCAAAATATGTAATAGTGTCTGTCAGCACTCTGAAACGTATAACCTCTCCCAAACATAGGGGGTCTGCAGCACAAATCTGAGAGGAAAATTTGTTCCTGCGGTTCAATCATCACTTTAGACGAGGAGGTTTCCTTGCTTTTAACATTCAGGCAATTTATACAGAAGAATTTTACGGATAGTGGTGAAACCATTGCAGCTTTCTGGGGACCTGATGCTTTGGTCTATGCCCTCAAACGCGTATCTTGTTTTCTCTCATGAAGAAAAAGGCATATGTAAATAATGCGCCAGTGGTTTGAAAGTTGTAATTTTAGACATCTAAACCAGATGCCAAGTTAAGAGCCTAACCAAGACAGAGATACAAAATTTACACATGGTAGGAGCTACTCTCTCTCTAATTACACTGGAAACCGATGTTATACGACATACATGAATCCAGCCCCTTCCAGTGGCAGCAGTGACTTGAAGTATGTTGCTCCACCAGAAAGGTAACTTCCCAATGAGAGATTGTTTTACCAGCTATCTACAGAAATAGTGACCTACTCGCCTTGCAAAGATGTCTCTTTCCTCAGGTGAACTCCTGCATCACCAACAACAGCTGCCTCATATGAGATGTCTAATAGCAGCAGCTGCTGAGGGAAAGGGAACTACAGAAAAACACTTATTGCCAAATTGCACATTTGAATGGAAGGAGGAGAAACAGATGGGGAAATCATTCTTCAGACAGTGTTTACTAGCACAATCAGCACCTGAGGCAGCACTTATTCAGGTGCTGAAATTACAGAGGTAAATTTTATGATGAGAAATCTATTTCTCATATGACAGCTATATTTCTCATCATGGATCATAAAAAGCAGATGATCCATCAGATAACTACTTGATTGTAACGTTCATCACAATAAAACCTTCAACTTTCTATTTTGTTTTATGACCCTGGTTTCATCTGGAATGCTTTCAAGAAGGATACTGCTTTGGGTATGAACTGACTCAGGGCACTTTTGGATTGCTACTTATGCAATAGTAGATAATAGTAAGAATGAGAAATGATAGCAGAATTACCTCCAATTTTGCTACCAGGAAGATTACCATAACACCACCAATATGTCTTTATTGAATATTTTTCTTGGACCGAACCATAAAGAAGATTCTTAATTGTTTGACACCTTCCTATTCCTTTCCAGTCAAACAAATTCTTCCTTTTACTCCTCTATTTCCTCTTACATAACAGATCTCCACAGCTACTAATTCAATAATAGTAAGAATAAAAATAAAACAAATGTTTGTCGTAACTCATATAGTTCCAAATTCTATAATGACAACAGTAATTTCTTTATATAGTATTTGTTGTCAGGTCATTTCTAATTCTTGTCCTCTTAGAGGCAGACAAAAAGGTGAAACTATTTTTCCAAAGTTGCAGAACAAGCTTCAAGTTAAATTTCTGATCTAAGACTATATAATGGAAATACGAGCTTTTTTGTAACTCAATATCCCAAAAAGACATGCTACTCAAAGCAACTTTTAACAGATCTGCTCTTGAAGACTGCTGTGATCTCAATAGAGCTCTACAATTCAAAAAAGTTGTGCTTATTGATGCGTAGTCTGCCTCTTTACTTGGCAAGGTTACAACCCCATTAAACAAAACAAAAACTAAACTAACTCTCTGCTCTTGCACAACTCTGCCAGAACAGCTTGCAAGGTCTCTGGACAATTGAGGTTGCTCCTAAATTGTGGGGTTGATCCATCTCATGTTGAAACCAACAACACTGAACCACAGCTCAATATTCAAATCAGCTCTGTATGGAGGAAGAGCACTTCTGTAACCAGTCAGGACATTGAGTTATTTCACTCTTTACCTTAACCAAATGTAATAAAAGCCATATATATTTCATATTGCCTTGGAAAAACTCAGCTGTGCTTGGTACTAGTGAAGATGTCTGTTCATTCCAAGCACCAGACTTCAACCTTCTTTTTTTTTTTTCTGACTGCATGATAACATTCAGATGTTATATAAGGATTCTTCTCCCCTACATGTGCCCACCCAAGCAGCAGCAGCAGCAGGGTTTCTACTAAAACCTGACAATGAAATTTACCTTCGGAGATAGACCAAGCATGGAAAACTTCAGTGTAAACAACATTTGTTTTAGATAATTGAGTGGACCAGCCTGGGGTAAGAGAGTTGTAAAGGAACATACTTTGCCAGCTGGAATTCAACAGATTTTATCAAGCTCCCACCTTCTTAATGTACCATGACAACAGACCTTTAAGTCTCTTATTTTCTATCCAGACCTCCTCCACTGCAGTTATGGTGGTCTGATCAGCCTTTCACCCCAAATCTCACCCTTCCTCCAAGTGGCAGCAGAGAACGACTGTAACCTGCAACTACAGTCTTCCTCCTGCCCAGGCTGATGGGGTCCAGGCTGATGGGGTCCAAGTCCCCGACTAAGCGCCAAACTCCCACTGCTCAGTTACACAAACGTATTTTTCTTTTTTAATGATGGTTTCAGTAGATGTGGCCAGACTCTTAAGGGGACTCTAGGTGGCAGATTTCTTGTCCACAAAGTCAGTTGTGTCTGTCTGCTAAATCACTGAGTTATTTGTGCTGAGTAGCAAGAAATGGAAAAGAAGGGACTGAGCCTGTGTTTTTCTTTGGTGTCTTGCCCTAGTACGGAGGAAGATGAAATGATGAAGTGCTGCGTTTTGGATCCATAATGACAAAATGGGCAGGAATAGGGACTGCACTTACAAAAGAAATAGGATGACTCTTTGGTGCTGTGTAGGTGTTCTCACTGAAGATCCTTATGTGTTATTACTAGTGTGTTGAAAGGAGCTTTAACATCTGCCTGGTTGTGTGCAAACACTGCCCCCATCAAGACCTAGATCATGCTCCATGTTATAAAGCACCTCTCAGATGGAAACAAATGTAGTGGGGAGATCAAGTAGGGCCTGAATTGCAGAATGAAACAGACAACAAGTGAAACATCCTTCGCCTGTTTTGATTAGAATCACTGTATTTAAACTCAGATGTGTAATTAAAAACTGGTAGTTTTAAAAAAAAGCAACAAATACCTTACATGTATCCACAGAAGATAAGCAAAATGCATGCAAATTGTTGCTACTGTGTTTCTACAGTCCTCAGGCTACCTAAAAGGGCTATTTCATCCTATGGATGAGAAATTGTGGTTTCAACTTAAGAAATATTTCCATTTGAAAATTCATAATTGTAAAGATAACCTTTGAAAAACAGGCCTATGTTTACAAGGTGAAGAAATATATTAGAAGCTTAAGATGCCTTTACGAGCACCAGCTTTCAGAAAAGAGAAAAAAACAGCCACCTTTCTTCTTCTATGGTTATTAATTTTTGTATTCCAGTAGTTCTCTACAACATGTAAGCATTGTCTTCGCATGCAGGAAGGCAGAGGTTCCTGCATCTCATAAGGAGAAATTCCTTTTGGCAGAGTCCTGCTATGCTGTATAATAGTTTAACTAGGATATGATGGCGGTTCTACAGCACTTTTAGGGAGCTATCCTCCATTTATCTGCTTACGTCTTTAATTGTTATTGTGATAAAAGTGTGAATACTCTCTAATAATCTAAGCCTCAAAATTTCTCTTCCATGATGATTAATTTCAATAACAAAGCATACATTTTAGTATGAGGAGATCCTGTACTAGGGTTTAATCTTATACTTTCTCCTTGAAGGCACTCTTCCCACCCCTGCAGCAGTATCTGCCACGCCAGCCCAATGTTCTCCTATTTTAATTGGAGCTAACTGGATTCATGTGCCACATGACTCAGGGGTTACTTTGAACCTCAGGGAAAAATCCTTTCTTATGCCATGTCTCAGAGATATTAACCCTGTTGTAAGAGAATACTGTTAAAATTGTGATAAAATTTATATAATGGAAATTTAAATTTTAGTGCAGATGTTGCACAGCAATGAAGAGCTGAACAAGATGCTTGATGACACATCTCTGCAAAGGACTTTGAAATCAAAGGTAATGAAATGTATGGTGGCTGACCTCTCTGCTTCACAGCTGGGTTGCTGTTACTTATGATGCTGGAAGGTCAGTATGCATTTTTACAACTTACTACACTTTGGATAAGGCCTGGACCTGACAGTACGCTTTGGCTATTGCAAAGATTGTTGCTGTATGCATTATGCATTATGATTGATAGTGTTTATAAACATTTGAAATATTTAGGCCAAGAAAGTGTTTAAAATGGGCACCAACGTGAGGAGGCATTTCTACTTTTCACTGCTGGCAGCCAAAAAGAAGGCAAGGTTTAATAAGCAGGACTTGTGAGTGGGTGAATGTGTGTGGGGGAACAATGCTCAAACAAATTGGAGCATATGATTACTTTTTTATTGGTGACTGAAGCATCACAGTATCATTTTGACATAGCTTGGACACTTCATAATATCATATTACTTCAACTGCTATTATAACATTGCATGCAATTAACCCCTGCTGATTTAATAGTGCTTGGAAAAAATAATATAGTATTTGTCTCCATGGAATAAGAGTTTTCAAGATCCTGGCAATTAGTTGAATGAAGCAACAGAAGCAAAAAAAAAAAACCTGAAAGTGCTAAATAACTAATGGGAACAAAATCCAAGCAGCTTTCTCTATGCCAAGAACCATATGAACCTGATCTTAATTTTTGGCAGTTCTGCCTTTAACAGATCTCCTGGTGGTTTATATTGGTCTAAAAACTAGCATCTGCTTTCCTCAGTTCTTAAAATGTAGTTTGAACCAGCAGTGAATCCAAATAAATCATACATTATGATGTACAACAGAATCAACTACGAAATGTGTGAGGAGCTTTTGGTACATCCTGCTAAATGCCTTGGATTGGACAAATCATGGGTAAAGAATTTTCAGGTCACTGTTAAGCTCTGAACAATTCCACTCAGCACTAGAAATCTGCCTTGCACACTCTCCAGAAGGCTGAGGTGCGATGACAAAGCATGACGGGCCTCTCCAAATATTTAAGCAATAGAGAACAATGGTATGAGACAATGCTGCAAGATAGTGTTGCATGCAGGGAGTGTTGCTGGCCTTGAAGTCACCTCTCCAAGTGTGGTAACACCCTAGGGTGTATCCTACTATTGTGTCACTCAAACATGAACTGGCAAAAAAGACATACAAAACCTCTATGGAAGCCTATTTTCAGGTAAGAATAGATGGAAGCCAGTGAAGAAAAGGTTCTGACCTCTGCAGCTTCAATTCCCAGTTGAGTACCATGCATTTTCAAAAGGGTGGCATCTCCTGAAGGAAAAGCCATGTGTCAAGTCATTGCTCACCTTAGAGTTGCTTCATCTTCCTAGTGAGCATGTCCAGCTTTGAGGCCATCTGCTGACAACTCCCTCAAGCAAAGCTGAGTTTGGTCACTTTTCCTTGCGTCACTTGCATGGTCTGTGGGTATCTGTGGCTTTGATCCACCACGAAGTTTACGCTGGAACTAGTATAAACTGTAAGGTGAATCTAGCCAAGTATTTTAAATGTCTTAATTTCACTGAACAAATATTTTCAGATATCTTCCTACCTCCAAAGTTTTCCATATTCGATTCCAAACAAACCTTTTCTGTAACAGTGTTTATATTTGGCTACTTGCCGAATCAAACCAATGGGTTTCTATGGAGCTATGCTGGGAAGGAATTTGGCCTATTCTCTTTAAAACATATTGTGCTTGGAAAGATGTGACGCGTGATGCCAACTGGCTGTATTTTATCTTGAGTTGTTTTAGATAAATTGAGTCTGTTTTCTACTAGGCTGAAGGATATCCATGGGACCACCGCTTCCACGTGAGGTGGAAAAGAAACACTTCCCCTTTGATTGCGGCCATCTTATTGTGTTGAAATCTAAACACTCCAAAGGGCACTGTAATCAGAAACAGCAGACGCACAACTTTAAATTGTATGTCAGATTTGAAGTAGATGTGCAGTGGATCACTTTGATTAAGAGCCGTATTTCATCTGGTAGCAACTGAGGATTGCATTCTCCATTCCGGTACGAAGAGATCCTGACCGCACCTTACATTTGCTGAAATAATTACAAAGAATACCTACCACGCTAATGGAATATTGCACATGGACTGTAAGGTAAACAGTGGCTTCATCGTGGGTGTCCACTGCTAAACTCTTGGAAAGGCACACAGCATGAAGCCCCCGCCGCTGTGAATAGCACTGTTATCTGATACAGCAAGACATGACACAACCAGTCATGGACAGGGAATAAATGTTTCATCAAACACCACAAGTACACCTAATAAAAGCTAAGATGTCTGTTTAAGTGTGATTTTTAAATCAGGCTTTTAAGAATGTGAGGACTCAGATTTGTTTTGCTGACACGACTTGCATGTAAGAGATGCAGGTTTACATCTTTATCCATAGTCAAGCACGTACAAGACCAGTAGATTCTGCTTTGTCACCCTCACACAACCAGGTCGGTCTGACACTATGTGCTGCAGATCTGGGACTGAACAGCGTGACTTATCAATGCTTATTAATGCTTATAAATATCTAATGAGTGAGAGTCAAATGAATGGGGCCAGGCTCTTTGCAGTGGTACTCAGCGGCAGAACAAGGGGCAATGGGCACAAACTGGAACACAGAAAGTTCCACATGAACATCAGGAAAAAATTCTTTACTGTGAGGGTGACAGAGCACTGGAACAGGCTGCCCACAGAGGTTGCGGAGTCTCCTTCTCTGGAGATATTCAAGACCTGCCTGGATGCTTTCCTGTGCAACCTACTGTGGGGAACCTGCTTTAGCAGGGGGTTGGACTGGATGATCTCCAGAGGCCGCTTCCAGCCCCTACAGTTCTGTCATTCTGTGACAACAACAGGCGTAGATGCTGGCTTGAATTTAAATACAAAAAAACAAAAATTGTAGGACTTTCAGGTATTTCACACCTATTGTAGTCTGATCTTACGTGTTATACAGTTTTATGAACTCCAGCGGTTGGAGCACTGCACCAACTTTCTTTCCTAAAATTGATTCAAAACATTATGTAAAGATACTTTGTGGTATTGAATGAATTTTTCAAGTCCTTAAAGTGGTTTTAATTGATGTAAGTTCTTGTTACATTAAGAAAGAAAATCACAGACCAATAGGTCTTCCATTTAGTAGACTACGTGTACGTTAACATGAGTGAAAGAAATACACCCTCTATCAGAGTCACATGAGGATACAGTCATGCACAGAGATATAATCAAAGTAGTAAAATGATACAAGCATGTTTTAGCATATTTCTGTTTCACATTTCAGGTTGACTGAACATCAACTGTATACATAATGAAAATAAATTGCCTGGCTTCTGTCTTCATTAGTTAATGAGATATGCTGTGTTGATACAAAGCCATTGGAGTGTGTGAAATGCACATACATCTTAGAGTATCAGCAAGCCAAAAAGCTATAGTACCACAACAGCAAAAGACTGTAGGTGATATTTACGCAATAAGTGGTTCCAAGAAAAGTTGTGTTACTGACCTGAAGTTGTAATAGCTCAATATTGTTCTGCATAAGGGGGCCCTACGCAGAATTAAAATGTTACTACTTATTTGCAAATGTACATACAGCTGATAGAAAATTATTTCTCGTCATTATTTTTATGATTCTTCAATTGTCATTTGTAAATAAATAACAAATAAAAGCTTGCAAAATATTGTTCATGGTCTTTTTTCTATTAACATTTAGTAGATGTAGATGGAGACATTTCTATTTACAGAGAAAGTGCTTGAAGAAAATAGATGTGAATTATTTAACCGTCTTTGGCATGGGAAAAAATGATCACCATGAATTCTAACATTTATTTGCAAACACGTGGGCAGTCTTATATGACTATTCTGTGTATGACGTTAGCATGCTTTTAAATTGTAAAAGATATGAATGACTTAGCATACAAAATAACCCCAAGATGTCATTAGGAAGTTATGACAGTCGTTCCTCCTTTAATTTTCCACATAAAACACCGACAGCCAAAATGGTTCTGAAGCAGACAGCTACGAAAACAGAGTGGCAGTGGGAAAGCCCTCCTTTTGAACTCATCTGAGATAAAACATAATTATACTGGCTGCGCTGCTGTTTTGTTTTACCTGCTTGCTTAGCATACAAATAGTGCTGCTGGAATGAGGCTCGCTGTCACATTCACAGGCAGACAGGTACATTGGCTGCAGAAAGCACACAGCTCCTGGCCTGTCTGCTTGGATTAAGATGGCTCATTGCATGTTGGGACCTGCACAGTCTTTAGGACACACCTTTGTGGTAATGCCAAGGGTGGCAATATGCACCATTTCATGTAAATTTGATACAGCCTTTGGGTTTCTGGCAAGCTGTCAGGGCAGCCCACAGCTCTCTTATGAAGATAATACTGCTGTGATACTGTTCAGAAATCAATCAAAATTCTGCAGCCACTTCAGTGTCATCTGCAGCACGTGGGATCCCCCAACCTGGAATTCTTAAGTATGATTAAGATTTATATATTTATTGCCACCACACGTGCATAGGCATGACAGAGCTGGAGCTGCGTCAATGTTTTCTCCTGAGTGAAAACTGAAAAAATGAAAAGATAAATGGAAAGACTTGGAATTGGATTTTAACTGTGTTGTGCAACAGGTTCATGGGACCGCTTCCAACACTGACAAAAAAGTCCAGTCCTGCAGATCGGTCTTGCTGACTGTAGTATTCTAGCAGTCCTAGTGTGATATGGTAGGCTAATAATTTCTGTTTACTTTTTCTCCGAGCAATGCCATAAAGTTCTCTAATATCTCAGTGGGTTGTCATGGAAATTAGCATGCTACAAAATGAAGACGGCAAATAACTCCATTTCCAAATGCTATGTTCAGCAGCCAGATGTATTAGCGGATTTGGCAGCATTTGCCAGCTCCTTTGCACATGAATAACTCTACTCACATGGTTTAAACAAATAAAACTAGGATAAATGAGATTAATTTGCCAATAGCAAATTACATTCTATTTTAAAATATGAATAAGCCTGTACCAAATACACATGCTTTTTAACATTTCCCATGTAATTTACATGCACGGAAATACTTCAACAGACTACAGAGAATGCAGGCTGCAGTACGCTCAAGAAGCTGAAAATGAGAGGAGTGTCCTAGAGCTGGATTTTCCTTTCCAAGGGCTTGGAGACCACAGAGGGGCATGTAGCAGGAACCAGGCCCAAGGAGAAAAGGCATCCATCAACCTCTGGTGAACCTCATGCCACTTTGAAAAGGACTGTGTGTTAGAGCAGCTTCAGCCAACATGCCCAGCTCATACTGAGGGGAACATAAAGCTGTATTAACCTACCCTTGTAGATTTTGTCTTCTATCTAGCCACAGCTGGGAATACTTTTCTATTCTATCCAGTGGCAGGCAGAGTCTACATTAAACAAAATGAAACTTAGATGAGTTACTTCCCATATCAAATGTAGCTGAGTGGAACTGTCCATCATGGGACCAGTTACAAGACCATTTGTCACAAGCTAAGGAGAAAGATAACAGAATGTGCACTGACTCCCTCTAGTGATGAGTCCTTCCACACCTTTCAGGACAAGCAAGATTTGGAGATGGATGGTAGCTTTGCCTGATTAAGCTAACTAACTTGGGGGTGGGGCCAAAGCAAGTAGCCTTCTCTTAAAAGATAAAAAAAAAAAAAA
>WBMW01002648.1:683971-774921 GCA_013396635.1 Penelope pileata
AAAAAAGGTTATCACTTATCACCATGAAAATTACATTCTTGCTAATTAGAGACTTCTTGAACTGAAATAAAAAACAAATAGCAGACAAGTGATGTAATTTCTGCTATTGTCAGTGTGGAAGACCCCAATAGGAAGTATTGTAAACCATTCCAGCAGAGCGCCACAAAGATGGTAAAGGGCGTGGAGCATCTCCCTTATGAGGAGAGGCTCAGTAATCTGGGTCTGTTCAGCCCGGAGAAAAGAAGGCTGAGAGGGGACCTGGACAATGTTTATAAATATCTTAGGTAGGGGAGGCAAATGGATGTGGGGAATCTCTTTTCAGTGGTCTGTGGGGACAGGACAAGGAGCAATGGCCTTAAACTGGAGCACAGGAAGTTCCGCACCAACATGCGGAAGAACTTCTTCACAGTGCGGGTGACGGAGCACTGGAACAGGCTGCCCAGGGAGGTTGTGCAGTCTCCTTCCCTGGAGATATTCAAGACCCGCCTGGACGCCCACCTGTGTAACCTGCTGTAAGGAACCTGCTTTGGCAGGGGGGTTGGACTTGATGATCTCTCGAGGTCCCTTCCAATCCCTACAATTCTGTGATTCTGTGATTTTCCAATCTGCTTTTATATAGACCTAGAAATTAAAAGGGAATCTTTAGTGTTTAATGCTTAAACCAAATGTTTAATTTTGAACATCCCCATAGACTCATACTGCAGTGTGGAGGTTGCAGTTAAAAGCCTGGATTCCTCCATCTTCCTGACATTGCAACTGCAGTGTAACAAAAACATTTTGAAATGAATGTAGAAATAGTTCTAACTGGAGCATTAACATAATTTACTTCAGTCATGTTCATCAGGATCATTTATGTCCTACACATGTGATGCGTAAATATTCACCCTCCCTGTACATATACAGTTGGATTTTATATATTATATATAAAAACACTCCCTTACAAAGTATGATTCATTAGCTTAACAGTTGGTATTTTAGCTTTTCTAGTATGTTCAAAAGCAGTTTATACATTTAGGAGTATGATGTATATAATAATTACTGCTTTAAGTAGGTATCATCCCATCTGCATGAGGCGACACATTACATATGCTAAGCTAAGCACTGAAAACTCCAGAGACAATTCAAAGCTGTGGAAAAATTGTGAGCCAAACTTTGGCTGGCTGTTTTCTGTGCCACTAGAAACTGATTTACTACATGATTTATAACAATGTGCAATAAGATATGCTTATCAAGACAAAAGAGTTTGAAATGCTACCCGTTATCAAGTACAAGAGATGATCTTACAACGGGACATGCCTCAGACCAGGAGCAGGACTGATTAGAGAGCAGAGCTGGGAGTCCAATCTCACCAGTCTGCACCAATGTTAACCGCTGGGCAAGTTGTCCAGTCTACCCAAGCTTGGTTCCTCAAGAAAAGTGGCACACTGTACCAATCTAACCTCTATACGCTGAAGTTTCTCACTTAATAAAAGTCTGAAAAACACAGACATCTGCTGGCTGCCAAGAAATACCCTATTTTCATTTGACATGAATGAAAGGCATGAGAAAGAAGTAGAGCTGTTGGAATGTGTCCAGTGGAGGGCCAAGAAGATGAGGGCAGGAGCACCTCTTCTATGAAGAAAGGCTGAGGCAGCTGGGTTTGTTCAATCTGGGGAACAGAAGGCTCCAGAGAGATCTCACTGAGGCCTTCCAGTACTTAAAGGCAGCTTATAATCAGGGGGACACCAACATTCTACACACTCTGATAGTGATAGGACAAGGGGGAATGGTTTTAAATGAAAAGAGGGGAGAAACAGATTAGATGTTAGGGGAAAAATTTTCACTCAGAGGGCAGTGAGGCCCTGGCACAGCTGTCCAGGGAAGCTGTGGGTGCCCCTTCCCTGGAGGCGTTCAAGGCCAGGTTGGATGGGGCCCCGGACAGCCTGATCTCGTGGGTGACAGCCCTGCCCATGGCAGAGGGGTTGGAGCTAGGTGATCTTTCACAATTCCTTTCGATCCAAGCCATTCTATGATTCTATGAAAGGCATTGCCTACTGAACACACACTAAATATCACCGAAACCAACGTAAACACATTATATAGAGCATATTTACACAAACATGGAAACAGTCCACGTGTGTGCTATTTTATAGAGAAAATGGAAGAATGTATACCCCTAACCATAGTAAAGCTTGTGCCATATATGATTACAAGGGCTTGTAGGCTGACATGATACGTATAAAGTGTCCTGGATATATCCAACATCTAGGTCCCATATTGGCTTTCATGGATCTTCTTAATGATGCCGCTCACAGAGAACCTACCTACATGTGCTCTCAGAGACAAAGGAGAGTATTCTTTGGGTGACACGCAACTGTGAAGCTACTTATTTGTTTCCCATGCAAGCAAAGAAACTTTTCATGGAACCTTCCTGAAAACACTTAGGTCAGATAATCAGCAGCCTACTAGGCTTTGAAGTCTGCGCTACTTCAATGTAAGCAACATATTTGGAAAAATAGACAGTGTTGATCTTCTATACCAATTGGTTCATCCAACCACAGAGAATGCCATCTCTTGCCTCAGATCAATTCAATTCATCCTGATGGTGTTTGCGGTGTGAAGGGAGCACGCTTGATCATCGGAAATAACACATCTCATTTAGCACCATCAGAAGACTGAATATGTTCTACAGGAATTCAACATTCTGAGATTTTATCCAGAAAAATTAAAGATTTTTTGCTAAGTGTATGTAAACTGTGTTTTCTTTCAGTCTCATAACATGCAGCAATTTTCACAGGAAGAAAAAACAATGCATGTCAATGACATACAAGTCACAGCATTGTCAAACTTGAGGCCTCCAGTCTGAAGCAGGACAGTAAGATGCCTGTTGACAACAACCCATTTCAGTTTTTTTCTGTACCTATTGCTGGAAATGACATTGGCTCAAATTTCTCAAATTCTTCAGCTTGGTGCAGACATCTAATAGAAAACTTCAGCCATTGTGGATCAAAATCTAGAAACTTTATTAGAAAAGAAATCAAAGAGATATGATAGGAAATTCTGTATAGCACAATCAATAGAAAGGCAATAACTTACTGCTGACAGTCTGATTTGGCTGGCAAAAACAGACCCATTCTGTATGCACAAGCCTTTCTTCAGATCTGAATTGAGATCAGCAGACCAGACTTGCTTATGACTAAAATCCCTCAGGATGTCTTAGGCATCTACTGTCTCCTAACAAGGGTATATTTTTAGGGCTGCTTGGCAGTAGTCTTGAATATTTAGGTTGCTGCACACCAATCTGAATGGTACAAGACAGGAAATATATGATTATACATTATGCTTTCTTACATTGGAAGAGCAGTCCAAAATTCATTATTCTGTCTAGCATATTTCATCAACCATATCCCAGGTCAGTGTTACCCACTGAAAACAATACCTGACCAGCAGTCAGCCTCACATGTACACACTAGGAAACCATGCAGCTTTGTCCTGAACCTGACATTCCCCTGAAATCCTTGCAATAGAGCACACTCCTTCATTGGAGGACTTCTCTATTCAGGTTCTGCTGGAGAGAGGCTCTTCATCAAGTGAATTGATAACAGGGATGATCAAAGTCTGGCAGTTGTACCTTATCTATCAGGGATCATAACTCAGGAACGAAGCTGCCCCTCTCTTTGCTCCTCCCCACCATTAAATTACGTTCAATCACTGCACGGAGAATGCAGCCCATGCGCTAGCAGCCAGATGTTATCATTACAGGCCTTTTCTTATAAACTGATGCTGAAACCCGAGTGGTTGATGAGACTAGCTAAGCAGTTGTACCTTTGACCCGATTGCATTAAACTTGCCCTATCAATTTAAGCTTAGTATAAACACCATTTCCCAGAGTCCCTCATGACTTCAGTAGTGAGAAGAAGCTGACTAAGCCTAAACATTTTTTAACAGCAATCTTGTCTTACAACACCAAAGGGATTTGCCATGTATCTGGGGCTTTATAAAACCATATGAACATGCTGAAAGAATTAAAGTCCTTCAAAAACGCAAAATTGATGGTGACAGTCCTTTTAGAAAACCAGTTTGTAGAATGTCAGCACAAGAGGAGCTGGAAACAGTATGAAAATAGTTTTTAAAAATGCAACTGATTTGTGTTTATTTCACACAATTGCTTCCAAATACTGAGATTTAGAGTTAAAAGACAAAATAAAGGAAAAATCTCCCAAACTTAATTCACCACCAAATAAAAAGAACGTCAGCACTCCGGAACTCAAAGCCCTCTCAGATGTACCACTCGTGTGAGATTTCCCATAAAACACAGAGCATCTTTATCCAGCCAATTCAGATTTTTTTTTAATAAAGCTTGGTCTCTTTCACATTCAGGATAATTCCATTAATCCTATCAAAAGTTTCTGTGTAGCAGCACATGAGCTATAGCATATGGTATAGCATATGGCTAACAAACCTTGGCTAGCCTGAGGAAAGGGGGATATGCTCATAACCATAAGCATAAGAATGAAAGTAGCATCCTGCTTTGGATAGCTGTATTGTCTCCTATGGGATAATAAAAACACCAGCGTGGTACTGCAAATATTGGTAAAATGACTGCAGATAGAGAGTAAAATCTGGATCTTCACCTTGCCAGGTTGCAAGTCCTCTAGCCCCAGTGCAGAAAAACACGGTAGAAGTTAAGCAAATGAGTACTCCCGCTAATTCTAGCAGTAGTCAATGCTCTGCAAGACTGAACCTCTGGCCCAGAATTAGAAAACAAGAAAAATTAAAGAAATATTCAGGAAAGGCCCTCATTTTAGAGCAGAAGCTTTGTGCTGTCTGTTGGTTATGCTATCGTAACTGAGCAGTCACTGAAGCTGTTGCTAGAAGGGCAAAGAGAAAGCCCATTAAGCAAAATGTAATGATTTCAGGCTTATGGATATTCATACAGAACATGACTCAAAACATTGAAACATAAAACACATAAAAAAAAATCCTAGCTTGTTTTACTCTTTTGAAATCTAACAAAGCAAGAATATGCATGTAAAAACAAAAGCAAAACAAAAACAAGCACAAAACAAAAAAAACCAAAAACGAAAGCCAAATAAGCAACGCAACCAACAACTACAGCTACTTAAATAATTGCAGAGAAGTTTTTCAAGACCTAATTTACCTGAGTTACTACCTCGTTTACTCTTAGTAGCAACAGCATCTGACTTCTGTTAAATTAAATGAATGCCAGCATTCCAGTGTGGGAAGAAAATGTAAGAACAAAAGAAATCTGGTGCATAATTCTACACAATACAGAAGAAGTAATCTAGAACTTGTTACTGAGTTCTGCTGTGATTCAAATTAAAGCAGCATCCTTTTTTTTTGCAAGTAAGTAAAGCACATGGTTAAATGAAGAAAACTAAAACCAATGCAAAAAGAAGACTTGCACAAATAGCTTGCCTTGCAGAAAGTATCTCTGTTTGCTTCATTCCTTTTAGGATCAGATGAGACAGAACAGACTCAGTGACCCTGACTACAAATACCCATCCAGAGAGAGGAGAAAAAATAGAAAAAATGTATCAACTCTTTCATCCAAACTTTCTAAAGTTGATTTACCTAGCCATGCCCTATCACTACAAGAGATACTTCTGTCTCCTAGCTTGCAGCATTATGTAGAAGCATCTGAGCTAGCTTACCCACTACATTTGCTATGAAGAGTGAACCCTTCCAGAAACTACAGTAACAGCTGAGCTGGAGACAATGAGGTACAGCAGAGCAACAATGAAATGTATAAAGACAGATGACTATAGGTCACAAAGGGGAAGTCCTAGGCTGCCTTGGGGTTACTGGTGGATACTGACATTATCACTCCTAAGAATTATTACAAGCACTTTCTATAATGTCAAAAATACTGCAAACAAGCTGAAGAAATTTGATAATGGCTTAAATTTGGAAAACAGTACAGAGGCATCTCAGGTTATTAGAAAGAAAGAACTGTCTCAGCATGAAGGCTCCTGTCAGAAGGGAATTGAGAATCAAGAGGTAAAAGCATGAGATAATTTACATTGAGACTAGAAACAAAAGGTTTGCTATATTTTGAAATAACTGCTGCAAATAGGAACCTGGAGGTACCAGTACATCACAGGTGACTGTGAATCACGTGTGATGCAACGATAAAGGGAAACATGCATAGCATGCGTAGCGTAAGGTGTTTACAGCCGAAGTAGGGAAATATTACTGTTAGTGCACGAGACCACTGATATGTCTGCTATTTCAAATACTGTGTATACTCTTGGTAGTGCTGTTAAAAGAAAACAAACTGGAATTGGAGCAGACACAGAGAAAACTTGCAAGGACTGTCAAGGGGATGTGTTTTATAAGAACACGGAAGAATTTTGTTTGTTTAGTCAACCATACTAAAACTTGAGAGGCAATATGACAGCATGCTATACAGTCACTTGGGAGAAGATGTTATTGCATCACCAAAGGAAAGAACTATTAAAGTGGAGGCCAATGGTATAAGAGCAGATGATTACAAGCTTGCCAAAAATGTAAGTATGGCGGGATACTAGAAGAAATTTCCTAACTATAAGATCAGGCAGGTTCTGGATTTCTAGACAGTTGGATTAGCTGGGGTTAAATATCCTCGTGACTTTCAATGTGCAGTTAACGAAAAGGGTTTTGTGATGTGATACCTGCATCAGTTTAGGTCCCTTCCAGCTCTGACTTGCTGTTAACATGGTCATAACACGAACATCAGCATCTGGTAATGCTCTTATTCCTTGTAATGATTTAATATCTTCAATTTATACCATACTTTTCATCCCAAAGGATCTCAGAGCACTTAAATAATTGCAACTGATGCGCACTCCATGAAGAGAGGGCTTCATTCACTGCAGAAATCGAGCTGCAGCACGGGTGAGAAGCAGCAGCTGTTTAAAGTGTGGTTATACTCAAACTATAAAGAAGTGTTTACATTTTCTAATGGAGAAGACCAAAGTGATCTTTGGGGGAAGAAAGTATTTGTGCTGGAAAAATCTAAGCACTCTGTATTTCTTATTTTCTTCTCTGGGCAAGAGTTCTGATGTTGATGTCATGGAGGGACTGAGGTGCAGTAACCCTAGTAGAATGATGGCAAAAATGTTTCCCCCATTCATGGTTCTACCACCTATGAAAATAATTTTGCTATGTGTAATGCTGCAAACCCACCACTACACTCTTATTTTAGGAACTTTCCTGACTTCTTCAGGGAATGTTATCTCAGAAGACGCACTGGGACTTGACCAAACGAATCCCTCTAAATTGAAGATGATACTGAAGTGTGTTTGGTTTGCGGGATAATGGCGGGCTACCTTCCCTGCCACACAGTAGCATTATGCATGAAAAAAAACCAAAATTGGAACAGACCCTTGCAGGCCACATACAGAGGCTGGGCTAGCTGTCAAACCCAAGCCTTCAAAAATCGGGAGCCTGGCTTATGAGAAGATCAAGGTTATTCTCCCCCTCCCTTGACTTCAGGATTGTTTTGAGTTGTCTGTACTGACAAAAACTGAGAAATCATTATTTTCTCAATGATGCCACGTATAATCAGACTCTGGGTAAAATATAGACATCACTCTAAGAACTGTAATAGGTGGCCATCTTTCACCAAAAGTAACTGAAAAGAAGGCTGTGAGTTTATAAGGACAGTAGTTTAAGAGTTAAAACTTAGCACCACTAGATGCTGTTTGGCTTTGGAAAACAGTCAGGATAGCACACTGGTCATCCCATTATCAGATACAAGTGAAAAAAGATTATTCAAGTCAAGTCAGGTCTCTGTAAAAAGAAACCCCAGTGCAATTGTGATTCTTTACAGCTATAAGACAGAAGTGACACCTAGAAAGTGAAGAGAGGACTATCGTTACTGCTAATGCCTGAAACAACAGGCAAATTACTAGCCATCATAGGCTTGAGGTCTATTGTTCTGGAAGCTGCAACATTAGCAGCACAAACAACAAAAAAGAAGAATTCTTCTTGAGTTTACAATAAAAACTCAGCATACTTGAACATTCAGAACAATCTGAAATTGTGATAAGAAGGATCCAATGCCATACAAAACTTGGAAATAACTTTCTAAAAATAAGCCAAATAAGGAAATTTCCCTTTTAGTTGGAAAGAATGAAAGTTTCTGTATAGAACAGCTGAAACAGTCATAGATGATCATTTTATCTGCATNTAGAAATGTATCTTTGCACCGGCTACACACACAACCTGTGTAGGCTGGATTTCCACCAGCGGTTGTCATTCGAGCCCCGCGCCCCTCCACTGCCTCCCCTGTTCCCCTTCCACTTCCTCCTCCTCTCTCTCCTGCTCCCGAAGCTGACTTTGCTCAGCCGATGGACTGTCACAGCATGGCCGCAGGGCTTGGAGAAACTTTAGACAAGCTCACTCATTTCTACAAGGCTCTCCTCCCAGCGAATGCACACACGCTTCTGAGATGACCCTGGGCCATCGTCTCACCCTAAGTATCTGACACAGGCTTCCTTGTAAGCAGCAGCAGTTGAGGCAAGGCTTGTAAGGACAGCACAAACTAGCGTGTCACTCAGCAGATTACTGAGGAATTCTCACAGGAAAAGAGCTTGCTCATTTTGGGTGGGTGGTGGGCTCATATTCTTTTTGGAACGCACAAAGATGACATATTGAGGAGTAATTAAGAAAAAAATAAATTAAAAAAAAAAAACAAAACAAGAAAACCTCCACCTTTCTCCATAATGACAGAACAATTTGGTGTAAAGACACCTTGCAAAAACATTGTGCTCCCTTGCACAGGCCATCTAATGTCATTGCCTTGATGGTCACCGACACAGCCTTGGTTATCACCTCCCACTGGGCTGCCTGGGCCTCAGCCGGCCTCCAGCCAATGCTGCCTGCTGGAGGACATGCGCCCATCCATGCCTCCTTCATCAGTTCCTCCCAGGACACTGGGAGAAAAGCTGCGTCTCGCAACCCCTTTCCTTGGTGCCCTGCACCAGAAATGTCCCTCCTGCCCCCAGCCCCTTTTTGTACAGGCCTGCTTGGAGCAGAACAATGGGGCCCGCATGTGGCTCTGTGCAGGGCCCCAGCACCTCCCCTGGGGCGGTATTTCTCCATAAGGCCTCGGCTGCTGCCAGACAAAAACTTAGGCATGTTTAGAAAGCTCTAACTCTCCCATATTTTACAGCCAGGACTTGAAATAAAGCAGGATTTTGGCAGCTTTGCCAGGTGTGTGTGTTCTGCCATCCTGGTGAAAGTTCACTCAAGCCTGGCCAGCTCACGTGCCTTCATTAAAAAGAAATGCATCAGTCTGTACATGCCCAGCAGAGACCTGATAGGGCCTGATAGCTTAAATCTCTGGACAGTCCAACCTCTTACGGGCTCTGGGCATTGGCAAGACAATCAATCAGGCCAAATCAATGTGCTGTAATGTCTGCATTGCCTAGCTCATAGATAAGTGAGTTTATACCTTAACAATGTTCTTTTAACTCATGTATGGTTTCTACTTCATTTTCTTTTTTTAGTGTATAATATGATATGTGCATAGACAGATTGACAGGCAGTTAGTTTCTATTTTGTAAAATGGGAGATTCCTGCATGCTCTGTTCACATTGAAAATAATCCATATTCAAGAAAGACCTAGCAGATCATTCAGTTTGTTGGTTCATAATATAACTCAATTGCAAGGGGAAGACAGGAGATCAGTGATTTTGCCTGAAGGAGCAAACAAGTATAAAGAGAAAAAGAAAAGAGAAAGCAGACAAAAAAGCTCAAGAAACATTAATTTTAAAATATGAAAAACCATCAATTGCTGAAGCGTGCAAACACTACTTAGAACACAACATTTTAAAATTTAAAAAATGAAATACCTTGGATCTAATTTTAAACAAGTTTTGCATGGTGTAACACAACTGATGTCAGCAGAATAATTTCCAAGTTATAAATTTGTTAACATAATGTTAGTTTAAGGTTGCAGTACAGTGGATGAGAATCGCTTTGAAAGTACAGTAAGAGATGGAAGACTGTATGCTAATGCTGAATAATCTGCTAGGAGATGATTTGCTTTCTGCCTACACACCCAAGCTACATATTAATTAATGCTACCGCAGAGACTGCCATTTCCTACGGCATAAAGCAAAATAATAACATTCTAACATTAAGAATAATTAATATTTTCTCTTATGAATATTGTTCAAATAAAAGGATGTTGTATTTTAATATACATGTTTACCAAGACTGTACAAAACCCAAAGTTCCTATTTCACTTGCTGCTCTTTTGCCAAACACAGACAATGATTAGTAAATACCTTTCAGCTGATGAACAAAGATAGGGGGTTACATCTTTAAAAAGCAATAGCAACCTCCTCAGAAATGTAATCTGGCGGTAGTTCAAAATCCAAAGTAAACAGCTTGGACACCTATCTTAAACAAGGCATATTTGCACTTTCAGCCAACAAGAGCTGATGAAATAGTCTTTAATAGACTTGTTTTGTCTTCACATAGAGGCATGCACACAGTAGTGTGCCTCAGTGTGCATGCCTCAGTAGTTAAATACACGGCAGCAGCCTTGGATGAGGCAGAGTCAGGAAGCCCTTGTGTACCATTGCCATCAACCGGGCAGGTGCTGTACAGGTATCTGGCCTGCCTGCCTCACTCCTTCAGGGCACCTTTGAAAAGACATCCCAAATAAAACCTTTGCAGCAATACTAAACACTGGGAAAACTCCTGCAAGTCAAGCTGAACACATCATCTGCCATGAGGTGATGGCTGAGCACGGGACAAATTCTAGGTCACAGAAACCAAATTAAGAATGGAAAGTGGAACAGAAGCTCAAAGCTTGGTTGTTACCTATGTAAATGAGGGCTGCATTCATTACTTAGGAACAAGGAAGGAGGTGGAAGGACTACATCTGCATCAGTGCAACCAGAAGCAGAACTGGGTACAGCGAATTGACCTTGTAGGGTAGAACATGCACAGGAGCATGGAGTGGAGGGAATTCTAGTGGGCAAGTGCTCATAGAAATAATACAGAAATTAAAAATGTAGAGCAATCCCTTGTTTATGTAAAGTGAGAGGGAAAAGCAAAAGAACGAATATTTGACATTGATGCCATGGGAGTTAAAAGTAAACTCCACAAGAGTTGCATGGAAAGCTAAACTGAAGGAAAGCCATGCTCATATAGCAATTAACGTAATCATTTTCATATGGCGATGGTAACATTTAAAATAAAAGTTGTTGTCACAACAGTAAAAGTAAATGTAGCACTTTGAGAAGATCAGAGGACATCTAAACAAAGGACATCTTGTGAACAACAGAAATTGGCACACCTGACATGCCAGTAGTGTTACAGAGGTCAGGATGCTGGAATATGATGAAAACTAGAAAAGACTGCCTGCAAAAAAATAATTCAGAGGAATAAATAGGACTTAAAAACATAAGAAAAAGAATTAACTAATGAAAAAAAGACTATGTAAAATATAACACTGTCACAGAAGATTTGAAAAAGACAATAGTTTTCTTGAATAGTGATACATTAGCTCTTAAGGAATGAAAAATAAAGGGAGACTCAAGGAGTAACGGATTAAAGTGATGAACAAGGACATGTAACACAAAGGCTCAGAGATGCACCATGCTACAAATCGGATAGAAGGCAAAACACAGTGGCAAGATTCCATTTACACCCACTGCTACCACAAACAGTAATTGAAATAAACAAACAAACAAACCCCTGTTCAATTATTCAGGCCAGATAATTTAGAGTTGTTTGTTTGTGGCAGAAGACCGAGATCTTCTTGTTGATAGAGCTGAAATCACGCCAGTTAAAGGTTAAATCCTGCCTGCTAGACATAGCTTGAGGTATGGGGCATCATGTTACACGTCTCAGAGGAAACTCAGGCCTCCCAGCACCCCTCAGAGATCCCATGGCTGGTTAATTCATACTCACTGCTGCACTCTTCTGCTGAATTCATGTTGCAGCCCCTGCTTCAAGAATACCATGATCCCATGTCTTTCTGAAGCCTCACGATCTCCTGTCTCCTGCAGTACAGGGACTGCAGTTTATCCTAGTGCTGAGATGGTTAAAATACATTTATTTTTACATTTCCTCTTGTACTTTAGTCTGTCTCTAAGTTACCATTCAGACTTACTTTCTCCCTTCTTCATCTCTTCTACGTATAACAGTGTATTCCATAGGCTGTACGTTGGCCAAAATAATGTCAGAATTATAATCAATACTGTCTTCGATTGAAAGAGCCATACTCTGCCCTATCAAACAAATGAAATTTCTACTTTGTAATTTCCCATTTCTAGTTACAGACTACTGATGCATATCTTCTTTCTGCACTGTGAGATATGGTTGGGTGAATAAGTCTCAGTTTTCTTTCAAGTTGCTAAAAATAGCAAAGAATATTTGACACTATCAGTGTCACCCCATTCTGGTGAGCAGTTCATCTGCGAAAACTCCTTGAAGACAAAGGGACAACTTCTGTATTTTCACAATGAACTTGTTAGTGGGTGTGATTCACCATTTCCCCATTCCATTCTTGTGCCAGTGTAATTAAGTCAATGGGGGTTACATCAAGAGTAAACTGAAGAGCATAATGCAAAGGTGAGTCAAATCCCACATTCTACAAAATGTAAAAGGACTGTTTCATAGCAGGATGATGAGAATTTGGAACTTGCTTCTCAAAAAAGAAGTGCTTCAAAGTGATTTCTGATCATTTTGGAATTGCCATTACAAAATCAGCATGGGTTCTATTGTTAGTCAGATCGTAATTGCACAGGAAACATGCCAATGCAAACCTGCTGAAAAATACTTCATATTTGCTCTTGAACAATGAATTGGTCTTCCAGAGTGAAAAAAAAAAATACAAGACTGACAATGGACTACATTGTTCTTTGATGTTACAGCATGGACAAATCACAGGTGTATTACGTAAATAACTGTCAAACTGACAATTACTATCAATTAGTCTTTATTCTGACATATTACATTGGGTGCAGTGAATGCAAAATCTGTTCAGAATGGATCATAGATATGTACCCTTCAATTAGACATGAGGGAGGAGGAAATTCTATTCTCTGGGAAAGCACAGCATTTAACTCCTGAACTGCTAAGTGTTCTCTGTGGATGAAATTCACTCCTTTGAAAGGAACCAGTCCAAAAGTATTCTGAGTCCTATTGATTTCAAAACCATAAGTGGCATTCAAGTAGCCAGAAGGACTTGTTCGTCGTCTCTCTGCACACATGCACACTCAAGTGCACACAGCATTTATCAGCATCTTTCTTTGCCACAAAAGGGCCAGAGGAGAGGAAACAAGAGGACATGTCTGCATTAGACCTCCTGAAACAATCCCTTTGAAGTCAGAAAGTGAGAGAATACTCACAAAGCTACACAAGAGACCAAAACAGGCACTTTCATGGCATGTCTCAGCACTGGGACCTAACTGGACTGGATGAACATACATCTCTTTGTTTATACAGAAAAGACCTACAGATGCTAGCTTCCCCAGGCTAGGTATGTATATGTGAGGGTCTCCCTGTATGACCATGTTTGATATACCTCTGCAATCTTTTTTCAGGCTTTATGACATTGAACAGATCCCTAAAACGCTGCACTCAAAATAGCAATACACCAGTGTCTCCTTAAAGTGAGAAACTGCAAGAACATCACCAGAATTAATCCAATGGACTATGTTGGGATTAATTAGACACAGAAGTGAAACACAGTAGATAGAGTTCTAGCAAGATTCTCAATGCACAACTGCTGTCAAGACGATACTCAACACCTCAAAAGAAAGCAAGCATGACTACAATATTCTGTGGCATACAAAGAATGCATAAATGATGCGAAAAGCACATCACTTGCTCTTCTTCTGAAGTAAGCACCTCATCTGTGCCATCGTATTTCTACTGTTATATAGCTTTCCTTTACATACATTGTAACTGCTTCCAGATTTTGAACTTTTCATTTTATTTTTTATCTCATGTATTGACTCAAGAATAGGATGCAATCTCAATTCTTACTCAGACCTATCTTTTCTGCTGTTTAAAGCTTTTCCTACTCATTGACTTTTCAGACACATGGCTGAAAGAAAATGCTCACACAACTTCTCAATAGTCACGAAATATGTAGATACGATTCTCCACCTTGCCAGCCACCAACATAAACCAAAAATTTCACTGATGAGACATCTCACTAGCCGTGTTTCAAATTCATGAAGTTCCTAATGCAAATATTTATGAAGATACCTTTAAGTCAGCAGGTATGCTCTGTGACATAGATTTGCAAAAATAATTACATTTTTAAATAACTCCGCTTTCACTTAATAAACATTAAACATGATAAATGTTATTGAAAATCTCTCCTTTCATCTGAGAACATAAACATCTATTCCTCTATCCAAGGACTTTTTTACTCAGAGATAATGCTTCACGTTGCTTTCTGCATTCTGTTGGAATGACTTTGTACCTCTCTGTTCAGAAGAAAGAAAGGTGGAATTATTAGGAAATGGTGTCTTCAGGTTCAATTAAAAAAAAAAAAATGGAACGTGACTCTCTGCAATTAGTTGGTAGTATTCATTAGATAGAAATTGGATTAAAAGAAAAAGAAGTAAAACAAGAACTTCACGCCTGAACAAGAAAGCCCCTGTTGTTCAAAAATATGGGACTCGTTTTCAGTTTTGAGTTTCCACAACAAAGGCCAAGTTCTGCTCCCCTTGCTTGTGCAATGAAGTGCTGTTGACTTTGGTGACCTCCTTATGTGAAGGAAGTAAAGGAGAATTTAACAATTCCCATGATTGTCTCTGGAGAGGTTCAACTTATGCCATGGATAACTCAGACAATCGTTGTTCTGACAGAGATTATGTTAACAATATTATCTCAAGACTCGTTGTTCCACTCTATTAGGTACACACAGGCCTTCTTTTAACATTACAGTACACCTTCTACCACTGTCATATGCCATAGAATCCTTGGTAAAACATTCAGGAACAAGAAAATCCCTCTCTCTTCTTCTAATTGGCATTCTAACTTTGCTGTTGACTTTCATTAAGGTAGTAAAACTACTGAGATATTAATCTTTCTGCATTTCAGGATGTGAAGCTGTAGAATATTCATGCAGCTGCCAAGGGAATATGCCTACACCTCTTGCATGTTTCAGTATCAGTTGCATCGGGGTAATTCTTGGTACCACCTTTTGGAGACATCCGTACTTCAGCGTTTGAAAAGCAATGGGATCAGCTTTTCATTTCATTTTGCACTTTCACAAAGCATCTCATGTTGCTGCCCTGACACGTCTGAGTGAGGCAGGAGGCCTCCTGCCAGCGAGCTACCCCGCGGTATGCAGCACTCGCCGCTCCCAGCTCCAGAGCTGCAGTTACACAGGCAGACGGCCGGCTGCTGCCAGCGCTGTGCATGCCTCCCAGAGTGTAAGGATCAGTGTGAGGGCAAGGAAGGAGCAACCAGCCATTGTTCGCTTCCGCAATAAATTCGTATATACAAAAAGAAGGAAAAGTTGGAGAAAAAAAGAGACTTCAATACAAACAGACACATCTTAGAGTCCATTTTTAAATAAAAATCCCACTCAAATCAGCACTGAGCAACCAAATGGATGTTTGCATAAATAAGAACAGTTGTATTTAATCACACGGTCCCAGTCCTAATCACACCGAAGCTAATGAGGAAATGTAGTAGTAACTATGTCAGCAATGTTCCTGAAAACTTCACTTTTCCAAAGCTATCATTATTTCTCTCTGTGTCCTCTGTATCTCAGTATAATTTTCCAACATAATGACTGTGCTATAACCAATCAAACTTAGACAAAAAGGAAAGCTAAGCCACATGTACTTTATGATGCTTAGATGTTAAATGAAGAGAAGTTACATGATACCGAACTATGAAAACAGTCTCATGGAAACAAAACTCAAAGTTTTGCTACATTTGCTAGAGCGATGTATGGCATCATATACATCTATTTTTATTATGTAGTTCCACGGCCAAAAAGTAACCTGAGCAGGATTCATACCACACAGTTCACTTGAAATATGAGCACAAGTCTAGGTAATATTCACCCTTCTACTCCATGAAGAATAGAAATTCTGGGATTCCCAAAGGCTTTTGAACTTTGCTTGCAAGCTCAAAGTCCAAAGCAAATTACATTCCCAGGAAACACCCACAACAAAGGCCAGGCAGTCTGGCCTGATGCCATTCCATCACAGTTTCAGATATATGGCAATGTCATGACTGTGTCTGAGGTATGCCATACATTAGCCGTCAAGGGTATCATAGAAAGAAGATGGGGCAGGCCTGTCACAAGAAGAAAATAGGGAATTTGATAAGTTTGAGGAGGAAAGGAAAATGATTCTTCAGGGCAAAAGAGATCAGGATCCACCTATCATCACTCCATCAAAGACACAGCCAGCTCCTTGGACCAACAACATGATACTGCAGGGACATAGTCTGTTACAGTGCTACAGGAACACATAGAGCAAGAGCATGAGCAACTGGCCTCTCCTTAGAGATGCATCCACGCTTCTTTTCTTTGGCTGTAGTGGTCATATTGAGTCCACAAGCTGCTCTCTGTGTCAGACATGAACTGGGTTTTAAAACAGTTCATCAAAAACATCAACAGCCCAACATGGTTGCTCCTTTATGCACATTTCCATACGAAGATATGTCTGCTTTATCTTACAGAGATCTGTTACTTGGCTTTTTTCAGTTCTTGCTCCACAATCCACTCAATAACTTCATCACTGACTTTCCCAGTTAACTGAGAGAAAAATGCAAGAACTGCCCTTCCATGTTTTCATCACGAGATTCTCCTGTTTAGCTTAGGATCTACTTAGAGCAGTTGGCACTGCTTCTGCAGAGATCTGCTGCACCTCAAACAGCAGGCAAGGTGGTCATCTTATCAGAAATAAATTCATGGTTCCCTTCGAGCTGCTTTTTCCTCTTAAGAACTTCATTGGAGGATGAACTGCAACTTCCTTAGCATCCAATGCTAAGATTACTGATAATTTTTGAGCTGTCATAAACTAACTACGTTACTATATAATTTCTGACTGCACAGGTCTATCAGGACATGATCCAAAATGACGGATTTACAATAGTTCATGGATTAGCATCCACTAATCTGAGCAGTGGTTCCCAATTCTGTTCATGATCCTAGCCAACATCAATTCCTAACTGAGATACTTTCATATAAACCACTTTCACATTCTAATAAATAAATAAATAAACAAAAGAAAGCATGATTAGGGATGTTACAATTAAGTTTCCCCTTAACATATTAAAAGCATACTAGCAGGTAATCTTGAACTATTTAACTGGCACCACCAGCTCAAACTATCACCTATTCTGTGGTTTAGCATGCATATCCCACATCCCTCCAAAGCTTTTAACCTTTTGCTAGTTATTATTTTAGAGGAATGTGATACATAAATTTAAACATGTCAGACACAGTGTTCAACACTTCTAATGATCTATTACCCTCATATTATTGAAGTCCCTGAGGAAGTTTGGCAGACGTCATTCAGTCATCAAGCTATCATTACTATGTTCTAGCTTTAATCTAAAGTGCCTAAGAGCTTTGTGCTTCTGAATTCATATTCTACCACTGCTAGGGGAAAAAAACAAAAGGTGGGAAGGAATGCGTAGAAATACATAGTTCACCTTAGCTGGCCTACAGTTTGTCATGTTTGGGGAACAGATTTCGGTTTTCCGAAATAGATTACTTGTTCTCCTGATAGCTATAAATGTATTTCCTCTGAAGTTCTAGAGATATCTGAGTAATTTACTTAATATACATCTGGATCATATTATAGGAGAAGTAACATACTATGGTAACACAAAGTGCTTCAAAAAACAGGAGTTGTTGATTCAGCTCGTCCTAAGATACGAAAAGAAGCACAAAGTTAACAGCTTGTGCACAAACACATTATTCTTCATGACTCTGCCTTGCAGTACCACTGGATTATTAGTATCTCAATATCTGATTACCTCTCCTCGGCAATTAAGAAGCATAATTGCTTAAGTAGCAGTATGATTATCTCACTGCTTGGATACTTTGCTGCATCCATTGAAGACAAGATTCAGATTATTTATTGTAGGCAACAATAACTCAGAGAGTGATTCAGGATGTCGATTTTCCAGTGCCCTAAGATCCGCTGGACCCATGTGGGTGCATGGCTGCCCTTCTGTGGGCTGGAATGTGTCTAATTCACAATGAAACTCCATCATAACTTAAGATAGGGAGGCGCCTAAACACAAGAACCTCATGCCCCGCGGCTTATGCACGCCATGAGCACATGCTGACCATCTTGAAGCCAGCACATAGCAGTTCCTGAGGTCATTAGTTACAACATTATAACCGAAGACACAGGAGATCTGGGTTCTCCAGGCAACGTTACAGAGTAAGATTTTTTTTATATTTAACTAAATAATTTTTGCTACAATTTAAACTGCCACTTTTGTCCTATTCTCAGTCAATCCAGAGAATAGCCTACACTCTTCCTCACTATAATATCCTTCCACATATTCTTAAAATATCATGTCTTCTCTCTGTACTAAACTTGTATCGCCCATCTTTCTTTCAAGTTTGTTTTCTAAATTTCCAAACACTTTTGTTGATTTTACCTGACTCAATCAGTGCATGTTCTCCTGTAATGTGGTGCACAAAGCCAGACATCATCTTCTCTGGAGATATTCAAGACCCGCCTGGACACCTGCCTGTGCAACCTGCTGTAGAGAACTTGCTTTGGCAGGGGGGTTGGACTTGATGATCTCTCGAGGTCCCTTCCAACCGCTACAGTTCTATGATTCTGTGATTCTTGTTGGACTCCTCGCCAGCACTGAGAGGACGGATCACTTCACAAGTTTTAGACACAACATTCTCTTTAATCACATCCAGTAGGACACCCATTTTTCCAAAATAGTACGATAACACTGACAAGTTGTTAGATGGCAATCTCATATGACGTCCCTAAACTCTTTTCTGGAAAGTGGCTTTTTAGCTCATTTTTAATCCTGTTCTGATCAATTTGATATCTTTTCCTCAAGCAAAGTACTCTGCATGTGTTCTCATTTGCTCATAATCTATATATTCTATATAATATCTATATTCGCTCTATTCATGTCCAGGAAGGTGGTTGAGTCACCATCCCTGGAAGTGCTCAAGAAATGTCTAGATGTGGTACTAAGGAACATGGTTTAGTGGTTTAGCGGGCAATATTGGTGGTAGGTGGGCAGTTGGACTAGATGATCTTAGAAGTCTTTTCCAACCTTAGTGATTTTATGATTCTATGATTCTATGTCAGATTATTTCTGCAATGGCCAAGATCACTTTGAACTCTGAGCCTTTCCTCCCAACTTATTAGCTGGCTTTCCTGCCTTGAGTGTTAAGCTAATACCATCTAACACTCTTCAGATTCAACAAATGTTGCCTGTCCTATCACTCTGAAAATACTGAAAAGGCTTCTGTAAAACCCAGTCTGAAACTTGTCTTAGGCTGAAACTCTATACAAAGGCAGAGTGTTGCTTAAATATTTCTTTGTATAGATCTACTTTAAGATAATACAACTTCTACAGTAAATCCTCTTTGAACCTACACCCTCGCCTAATCACAAATGAGTCAGGATGCCAGTTAGTCAACCAAAAAGCAGACTCTGGCAAAAAGAGACAGGATTTATTTTTTCTGGATGGAGAACATTCCTATGCAGGGTAGAAAGCTAAGTCAACAAATCAGTACAAAAGCCAAGCTCTTGCCCACAACTATCCTTTATATACAGACAATTGACACCAGGGTGTGATTCTCAGGAACAGCCCAGTGGAGCTGGCTCCTGTCCGAGCCCAAGGAGGTACAAACAGTGTTCATGCACTCTGTCTTCAAGAACAGCCTACAAAACAGTCAGTGCTTCACAGATCTTCTCTTGCCACCATTACTTCCTTTCAAACAACTGCATGAGTTTGCTCTCATAATAGGTATAGTGAGCAGACTTGAGACACGTACACTGATAAACTCAAAACAATGTGTTTAAGGATCTCTTTCCATGCTCATTGGAGATAATGGTAGGGTTCCCACTGACCTGAGAGGGAAGTTCACAGAGCCTTGTAAAGTTAGCTTTGATTTTCAAATTTCATTCCAAATTGAAAGAATAAGGTTGGCTGTGTGTTAAAGACCAGCTCTAACTCCACCTGCAGCAATGAGAAAGGGCATGTGAAAAAGGAAGGAGAGCAAAATTCAAGTTCAAGCTGCTTCCCAGCAGCAAACTGTACAAGTCATGAAGGTCCCTGGGAGTCTTATGGTTTCCAGTACTTCTTATAGTGATTTAATTAATTGGAAAGTAAAGGAAATGAAGAACCATTATTTGAACTGCTGTAAAAAAAGAAAAAAAGAAGAAGAAATTAAGAGTAGGTGTTTTTTTTCTCTTTAAATTGATGAGTCTGAGCACGGTAGAATCTTAATTTTGCTTTTGACATTCAGTCCTTTCAAGGTTTTTCTTTTTTTTTTTTTTAAAGAGAAAATATTGCATTTGAATTTTGAAACCAATTAGAACATATTACAACGTTAGATTACTTGGAGTTGAAACCTATCTAGGGCCACAGAGAACTTATTCACACAGAGTGTAATTTTATTGTAATTTACATTTGACTACAGTACTTCCTATACATCCCTTCATATGTCATGTTACTTTTGTCTGCTTTCATACCTTAAGTTCTTTAGGATGAAGACATTCTTCACGTCTGCCTTTTGTGGTGCCAAATATGTTGCCAGTACTTAAAATAAATAGCAGCAATACAAGCTCATTATCATGCAATTTAAGCCTTGGCAATCTATACTTGATCCAGGAAAGCCAGTTTTTCTCTGACACTATCTGTGCTATCTGGGGAGGGATTGTGCTAATACCTTCCATGTGTGTTTAAAGAGCCTTTGCTAAGAAGGTTTTTGTGCTAGCTCTGAATCTGATTTCACATACCCCTTTTCACACTGATGTAACTTGTCTTCAGTACAGTTGCACTTCATATAGGGCCTTCTCCCATTGAGAAGGCTCTAGCTCCCTCCATGAGCCAGAGGAGAAAATCTGAACTATTGTTTCTTATGCCAATGCGTACAAATCTTGACTTTATTTTGTATATATTTTAATAATAAATGTCATGGTTTTGAGATTACTTTCCAAACACTGGCTCCCTATTCCTCTTGGGACAGAAGGGATTTGCCTTTTTCTTGTTGTTATTCCACCTCCTATCCAGTACATAGGCAATTTAGGCAAATTTTGCCTTTGTGGTATTTAATTTAAACAACCGGAAATGGGTCTGTGCTGTTTGGATTGTGCTGGAGCACAAATACGTTTGCAAGGAAACAGGCCTCACAGTGCTGCGGGTGCCCTGCAGCCACAGACTCCTGATACAGCAAATCACAGAAAGGGCCTGATGATCAAGCAATACACACAAGCATATGTGTGCCCCAAGACTCCTGGTATTCTAGGTGAAAAAGAGAGGCAACGAAAACATTCAAATACAAAGATCTGGCAAGCCAGAAGAAATTTGTCTCATGCATCTCTTGTTACACACACATATACAGACATGTCTATGGATCTGTTCTTCTGTACGTAAACAAATATGGATGACAAATACTAATAGATTTTGAACTTCTCTCAGAAAAAGCACTCTGCATTCTGTAATGATCCATATTACCTTGTGGAGTGGCAATGTGTTATTTACTAGTGATATAGAATGATACATGTTTACAAGGAAAGCTTCTTCTGGAGTCAGTTGTATGCATTACATCACCGTGGCCACATGTGAATGTTATTTGTGTATGTACTCTGAAACAAAATAAGGGGGGTAGACAAAGAGATATTCCTCCCACACCCTGCATGCCAGAATCTCGTTTCCTATCCTCAGCTGGTGCTCAAGAGTCTGACTCCAGCAATAACAATCTCCCACTGAGATTAAAGCACTGGCAAACACATCTTATCTTGGTTAATGTATACTTAAGTTTTGTGTGTATTATACACACATATATTTACATATATAGGCACACACACATATGTATATATTTATAGCTATCTCTCTCTACTGATACCTGCATTGTGTTTATGTACATTTATAAATATGATATGTAAAAGAAATCTTTTGCAGAGAGGAAATAGTCCCTGGGTGGGAATATACTAGTAAATTTGAGCCCAAGCAGATACGAAATTGGACTTCAGCAGCTGCCCCCCGCCTCCTCTGCAACTACATGGACACAAACGCTGCCCAAAATCTCTGGCTCCCTCCCACAGATGATGCTGGGCTCAGCTCCTGTTGCAGCGCTGTGGCTCCCACCTGGCCAATCCTGGCCGCTCTTGCTAGTACTGTTCGTTCCTCCACCTCGTGTGAACTGTACTGAGACTGTCATAAAGCCCCAAAGGCTATCACATTTTTGTGGGATGATCAATCATCTGTGTCTGAAGCACACAGGAAAGACCCTGAAAATGTAGCGTGGTGATTCGTTTGTTCAGCATTTCTTGAGGCATTGCAAGATTTACCGAATTTCCCTATAGGGACAATTGTATTGGTAAATGTGGTTCATGTGGCAATCTGCTTTGAGTCTAAATGAGTCTGGGCAGACACATTTAGAAAGAGAAAAGAAAAAAGAAAGCAATCCAAATGTTGTGGCTTATAAACACTTTTGTGGACTGAGACCAGTAGAAGGGTTAGTGGGACACTGTCAGCTCTTACCTTACCATGGTAAAGCAGTGATAAACCTTCTGGAAAAAAAGCATAAAACACCCTTGCTAAGAAATGAAAACTTGTTAGCAAGGTGACCATACACAAATCTATGCACATACACAATCATGTATGTATCGTTGCCAGCCATGAAGGGTTTATACTTCAGATTTGTGTGACATCTGTTGATTACCAGAGCAAATCAGTTTCATCTGAAAACTAAATGGATCCATACAATGCACGTATGCTGGTGCTTAGAAGACACAAACAAACCAGAAGCCTTCATACATGGGAAATGCTAAAACTGCCAATTCTTACTATTGCATCATTTTGGCACAGAAAAAGGGAAGGACGGGAGGTACATAAACAAAACCTGTTATTTTAAATCTACCCAAAAACTCATGCGTAAATATATAACAGTGAGTCAGAAAAGTGAGAAGTAGGTGGAATTTGATCGTGTCCTGTTTTAGGTGGTTACAAATGACATGGAAATAGGGAAGTTAAAGCCTTTAAGTGTCTGAAATTCCAAGAGTGAGTTGCAGACCTATAAAGAAGTGAGCCAAAGAAACTATGCAAGGAAACTTGCTGGAAGGAGAAACATCATAAAGCAAGAGTAATTTTTCTGCTAGGGTCAGCAAAGGTAGAAAAGTTGTGAAGGACACAAAAAAGGAAATATCATGTAAAGGTACTGACAAAACAACGAAGAGGTTATGGTGAACAATTGTTCTTTGATATCAACAATGCAAATCATTAAGACAGCTGAGGTTCCTCTGACTTTGCAAAACATAATGTAACCAGGATTCTTTGGGGGTAAACTGCACACAAAGCACTTTTATGAAAAAAAAAAAAGCATTGATTTTTTTGGTAGGGCAAATACCTATATAGGCATAACAATTTCAGTAGGTGACAGGCACATAACTGGAGAACATATAAAATGAATTGCAGCAAATGCACTGGTATAAAGCAACAAAAGCAAAGGAGGGGAACCCTAAATCCAAGCCCACATCTACCACTCTCTTAAAACAGTTTCTCCTCAGCAAGTGGTCACTGTACTTCCAGTTTCTTTAGATGTAGCCCTAAGTCCAGCTGCTACACAAACACCCCTTTCATCCTGGCATGTTCACTTCAATGGATGTGTGTTCACTTAAGCACAGACCACTAAAGGCTGCTGCTGCATCTGGGAATGAAACCTGTGTTTTCACACGAATCCTCATCACCCACGAATATCTCTGATTCCAAAACCTCCTGCCCTTTACTGTTTTCCTCAGAATTTTTATGCTTGTGACTTTGTTTCTGTGGGGTTCTGAAATCTAAACTTGGCCTGATGTAGAGTACTTCCTCACGACATTTGGGGACAGATTTTCTGAGGGCGTCACTTCAGGTAGATCCTTGACTAACATGGATATGACTGGTGAGCACCAGCAGATGCCTTTCCTCTATCTAATGTCTGTTGTCTTCTGCTTTACTATACACTAGCTTTTCCCCATTATTCTACACAGGTGAACAATTGTATAAAAACCTTACTGCACACCTTTGACGTTACCACCTCAAACCACCCATAGCGCCAGGGAGATGGAGTCGCAGTTCTGGTCCACCTTGCTCCTTACAACCCTCAAAGTTCTTCCATCCTCCCAGGTGCCCACAACCTACTTTAAGCTCAGCAAGACAGCTTGTGCAAAGAAGTACTGCTCTAACAGCCTGCCAAGTCTTCTCTTTGCATGGCTTTCCACAAATTTTCTTTAATGTCCTGATTCTTCAAGTGTTAAAGAGAAGCTGCAGAGGAGAAAGGCCACATTGTACTTAAAATCTTGGCAAAGATATGGAAAAGATGAATGGTGTACACATGTGAAAGCTCAATGGCAAACAGGGCACTCAGAGGCAGACAGGTTTAGTTGTACTTTCCAAAGGCTGAATGTGCATTGAGCACAACACTCATAGTCAGCCTCAGTTGGATCCACATTTAGCAGCACTCCACAATTCAAGTAAAGGATAGCCTTAACTTCAGTTGTTGAGGGTCGTCCTGCCCCCTGCACAGCGCTTTACTCCAGGCTGAGAATGTGGATGGATACCTCTCAAACACTGCCATTTCACACTGATGACTTGGTTAACTTAATTTACTTCAGTTTGAGAACTGGAAATCTGACACTATTAGCACATTTACGGAATTAATTGGATAAAAGCAGCAAGGGCCAGCAGGGATGGAAATGGTCTACCCTTTTAATAAATCTTAGTGACAAAAGCAGAATGTGTGAAAGGCATTTAATGCTGCTCCTTTGGTGTGCACAGCTAAACCATATGAGAGGCAACTTGCAATTTTACAACGGGCTTTGTGCCACCAGAGATATGATGGAAGGGAGTGGGAGTGAGAAATGAAGCTTAGCTAACTAATGCGTTGGGGCTATCCGCTGTTTTTGGCCGAAGAGCTGTTGCTTAGCTAAATATAGCAGTTATTCTCCTGGCAGGGCAGAGATGAACACCTCATGAAATGAATTAGTGACATTCCTATGGTTTGATTTCTCATGATCTGTAAAATTTTAAAACTGATCCTAATTCCCAGATCTTAGTTATTGTGCCAGATTCACCAGACAGGAAAATATTAATCTGTTGGGATTTCTCAAGGAATTTTCTACATCTAGGGATGCTGAGAATACGTTCCTCTAGAATCAAATAATAGCAATACTGCTCTCCTCTTTGCCCTCAAAAACACTTTTAACCTCTGCAAGTCTATAGTGCCTGTACCACTTTCACTCTACAATGACTTTTGAAGGACAGGAGTGGAGTTAAAAATAATCCAGCTCCTTCCTTTAAATCAAACATGCACAAACGCTATTGCTCTCTGTTCTTCCTTCTCTCAAGGCTGATGACAACCTTCCCTTTCTGTGAGATCTTTGTGCTCCCAGGATACAAATGACAAAGTGAATGCAATACAACATACTGAATAACAGAGAGTCAGACTGACTCCCATGCTCAGAACCTCCCATGTTTCAGAAAGTACAGTGAACAAATGGCCAAGTCTCTGCAACTATGACAATCTCTATCATCCTATAGCTACTTGTCTGATTCCTCTATGATTTCCCCGCATCAAACAATAAGGAAGATTTTATATATATATATATATGTATACACACACACGGAAGAAATGGATGTCTAAACTCTTGCAAAGAGAACCCATCCAACAAAACCAAGTGACCCTAACATCAGTGCAACTGGGAGGAGGTGTTTCTCAACAAGGTTCATAAATATCGCTCAGCCTGGATATTCTCCAGGAAAAGAAGCGCTGAATGGTTATGCCAATAAAACTATATTCCAGATCCTTTTATCTGTCTTTAGAACTGCAATGGAAAACAACAAAAATCAAGGAAGGTGCAACACTTAATACCAGCTAGGGTTTAAGCTCTCAGATATCTTCAAAACTTGATTGCATCTTGCATATTTATGCCTAGGATGATGGTGTCCATATAATACTGAGAATTGACATAGAGTGGTAGTCAGGCTGACTTGAGAGTCAAACATGCTCTTCTGAAAAGACAAAATAATACAAAAAAAAAATAGTTAAAGACTAATCCTGATAACAACATTTTGCCTCCTCAAGGCAGACATGATGTTATAAATGTAAAATTTCCAAGTTTCGTGGGGTGTGGGGGATTCCTTAAAACTGACGCATCTCTTCCCTTGGGCATTGTCAAATCTCAAACTGAACTGGGAAGCCAACACTACTCTTCCTACACTAGACAGACTCCAAACACAGAAGATTCTGCTGGAAACATCAAGGTGAAGCTGTGCCAAGGAAGTGTGTTTCCTCAGCAAGAAATGACACTCTTTATTTGCTTTGTCCCAGACAAATAAACAAATTATTAACTTCATCATTTCACATTTTGGACATGGCACCAAACACAGCATTGGTAATGAAACTCCATTACACTTCATAGCTTTTAGCTTGGGGTCAAGCTCGGGAGGTCCACAGAACACATAATAAAATACTCAGGAGGCATAGAGGGAATTCAGCACAATAAATACCTGGAGCAAAGATTATAATCTATTTCCCCTGCACAGAGTCAACAAGACTAAAAACTGCCCACTTGATTGTGACCCTTTCCTCAGGGTGAGTCCGAGACGCAAGTCAAAGCCACTTGTTGGACAGAAAACATTAGGAGAAAGAAAAAAATAGCCTCAATTTGCTGTCTGGATGAGTCGTGTCTGGTGGCAGACGTGGCGGGCTGGTGGTGTACGGCATTTCTTACTGTCTGACTTTGCCTGTGTCAAGGCTAAGATCCCAGGTCTGGACCTCTTTCTGAGCAAGTCAAATTACGCTTAACCACACAGCCACACTGCCCCATCTGTGACCTCTTCTACATCCGGAAGGACCCACCCTCTCCGTAAAGACAGTTAATTGCATCTCCATGATAATTTAGCCCGAAGACTGCTAGTAAGTAGAGGCTATCAATTGTGTTGAAGTATGACTGCTGCTTTTTGTGTTCCAGATTGCTATCCACCAAGGATTTCCTAATGCTGTTGGACTCCAGCCCATATATGCAAAGACAATTTGAAGTGTTAAATGAGATGCTTGAATTGAATTGCAGCTCTTGCTATGGCCAATGCGGATTATTTCCACTGAGGAAACCACCTCCTTTCTTAATTGCAGGGAGGTGTTTTACATGCTCATTTTACAGCCAATGTTTGCATCGCACACAGAGATAGCTGTGAACTTACAAATGTAAAGTAAAGATTAAAATACTTCCAAGGTTGCAAAGAGCACAGTAATTTAATAAAAACGTGTTTAAGAAGCCAAGCATAATGTATGTCATGTTACACCAATCCTAGATCAAGAGTTTAGGACTGAACACACAAAGAACTTTGAAGTCACTGAAAGCTTCCTAAGTTGAAAATCTGGCTGAGGCAATAATTATTGTTTTGCTTTCCCAAAGAACATTTTATTTTGGAGAAATAATATCCTTTTCACCTCAAAACGCAAGTAACTGGGACACTGAAAAACTTCAATCAATTTAACTCTGAAAACATACAATGACTCCCTTCTGCTTGTTTGCACAGATGTCACATTTCTCCAGGCCAAGGTCAGAATTGTTATGGAATACATGGATGAATTTGTACTTGTACTTTTCCATGTCACACAAGTAGGATTTGTTATTCTCAACTCACCGTACCCCTAAATAAACCATCAGCATTTTACCCAGAGGAAATTGAAAGAGGCGATCAACAGAGAATACCACTTAGTGGCCACCTTAGCCACTGCTGAAGACAATCATGCTTGGGCAAGGTTACTTGCAGTAAATATACTGGTTTCCTTTATCATGTCACCAGTGCCAGCCAGTCAGTATTAACTGATTTGGAGAACCAAGGTCACTTGTGGTATGCTTATATAATGAGCCTCTCAGTCGGGTAAGACTGGTGAAATAAAATCCCTGCTTTCTCAAGGGTGAGGATTTACAGCTAAGCAAGCCTTCCCTGAGTGTCTGTCTTTCCACTGATCCTGGCTGAGGGGGAGTATTTGTACCATAACCCTGCTGAACTGCAGACCTTTTCATAGTGCTCCAGCCTTGCTGGCAAGCATTTAAACCGTAAGGGCCAAGACACCAGCCGTCCCTTGCTTCCTCTGCAAGTAAACTCAGAGGACAGGCCTAGCTCATAAATCCCCCCTGAAGCAGCCCTCAGTATCCTGGGGATCCGATTGCTGCTATGGGGTCCCGTGTCCCTCTAAGCATCTACTCTAAGATTAGGATGATTACTGTCAGCTCTTAATGTAGTTTGGGAGGGAATTAAATGTGGAATGATTTGCTCTTTTGCATCAAAGCAGACTTTCAGTTGTTCACGTAAGTAAGTGAAAGCATCTGAATAGCAGTGGAGCTGTAATGCTGTTGCAGTCACACCAAGAGGAAAGGAGCTTTATGAACTTATTTTTTTTTTTAAACACTTCAGAGAAGCTGCACAGCAACACACATAAGCATTCTAATTACAGCTTTTCAATATTAAAAAAAGCAGAGGGAAAGACAGTGGCAAAAGTTTACAAACTGACAGGACAGGACAGTGGGGGGGGCAGTTCCCGAGATTGCCTTAATAGAAGAATGGAGATTGTAATTCCCATTCCCCTGTGCCTCTCAGCCACCCCACTGGCAGCCCTTACTGTGGGGCATAAAGCTTTCTGCTGAGCATTCGCTCTTTAGTGATCCCTGTTGTGAAAGTACACCATGTAAATGGAACATGAGTTCTGCTGAAGACCATGCTTGCCATTTCAGTTGGTGCCTGACTGGGATCATCTCCATTCTTGATCACTTTGGTTGCTGTATGTTGCACTGTAGCCTATCACATGCACCAGCACCATAATACATCAAAATGAATTCCATCACAAGAACCAATGATCATTTTATATTTGAAATGTTAAGAGATTAGTTTCACAGCCCACAACTTAACAATTGTATCAGTTCAATGTATTTTTCTAAGAGGACGTGCACCATTGGTAAGGCTACCTCTTCCCATTTTCCACAAACAACCATTCCCAAAGTTCTCATTTCACTAACCTTTGACTACTCTTCCTTGGCAAATGGTTACAAGCAAGGAGGGGAAAAAATAGTATGTACTTAACTTAAAGATGCCAAAGCCCAAATACCCTTGTGGCCAGGTTGTAACTCATAGCATCATCAAACATTCCCTAGATGTGGTCTGGTACAACACAGATCTCAATTACTTTGCTATTTTTGGGAAGAACAGCAAGGAAACCAATGCAGAAAAGAAAAAAAAAAAAGATAATAACAGCTATGATATAGTCACCACTTAAAGTTATCTATTGTCATTTATCTTTTCTGTTGCTGAAGCTGTCACTGCTTAGTATCTTTTTTAGCATTCCACTCATTAACAAATACCCATAAACAGAGGTATTTATTTGTAATAGTGTTCCTTATTAAAATTCCTGCATAAAATTCCATGGTTTTCTACACTAACAATCCTTATCACTTTGTTTCACAAAAGTGTTAGGATAATGCTGTGGGCAACTACTCAATAGTGTCAGAGTCCAGGAGTGGTAACCTACAGCTTTGAATCAGCAAAAATATAAGTATACCCTAACACACTGTTTAATTAAAAGAATGGTAAACGTCCAAGCATCTATGCTTCTTCACATACCCTTCTGCAAATATACCCAAACTTTAGAGATGGGCAAAGCAAACAGAAATAGAGAGCTAATGAGAAATATTCATATTGTTGGTGTTTCTGGCAGGGGAAAAATATTCTTTCAGCAGAGAACAAATAATTTTGATTTTCTATCTATGTAGTAAACAGCAGGTTTTTATAGGTGCTTTCAGTCTTCAATCTACTGAAGCTGTGTGCAATAACTTATCAAGTAAATCTGAGAAAGTACTGATTTGACTGTGAAGTTCTGTCATTTTCTGTTTTGTAATCTTGCCCCTCACCACGCATAAGAAACTGAACAAGACATAGATTTTGTAGCTCATAAGAGTGTAAGAAATGCTTTCCAAAAGACACTGGCTCAGTCTTCATGAGCCCCTTTTTCCTTCTTTTATGACTCCTCAGCAAGCCAACTGGTTGCAAAGTGCTCTGCCGAGCCGTCCCTCCAGCTGGTGTTTGCTTAATGACAGAACTGCATATGGATTACAGCTCCCAGTAGTCACCGAGCACTGTTTAAATGAGGTTTAAACAGAGAAGAAAGAGAGAAATTACGTGTATGTGCACGGTACATGCATCTTATCAAGCATGAGCACCAAATCAAGTTCTTTTTCACTGTTATCAATACCTGTGGATCAAAAATGTTGGACTCCCTGCTTTAGTTTTGCCTGGTAAGCACAAGTTGGGATTCTTGAGACTCTTTTATAAAGACATCTTCTAGAATAAGCCCTAAAGTTCTGTTTTGCAGAAAGATTGAGAAGAAGCTTGTGTTCAACTAGCTGGGCAGCAAAAGCAAAGAGCAGCAGTAGGCGCTGGGGATCAGCGGGACACGGGATGTGGGCAGGCAGAAATAGGAAAAGTACAAGGGAGGTCAGGGAAGGCCCAAGCAATCACTGATTTGGGGAATTTCAGTTCTGGGGCAAGGGCCTCACAGTTCTTTGGAACAAACAAACAAACAAAAATTTTTTAAAAAAAACAAACCTCTGTAAAAATGCAATACATTTCAAAAGGTAGAAATGAGTGATAACAGGCAATTGTGGGGAAAGAAGGAAAATATTGGAATGACTAATGGTCATATAGGAAGATGGCAATTAGATGATCACAGTATAGTGAGTTAAGGTGGAAAGCTAGGGAAAGAAATCAATATTATGACAATGTATCTCAACAAATTTGTATAGTCACTCTGTGCACGAAAGCATTTTGAGAAGACACAGGACAGGAGACAAGCCACAGCCCCGCAAAAATACTGTACACTCTCCACAAGCCATGCACCAGTAGCAGAATTAAGCCAATACCTGAATGTTTGCTCAAGCAGTTTAACAACCATAATCTTCCACTCCAAGGCACATCACAACGTAGATGTAGTATAACAAGGTCACAGCATAGATGAAAATGTGCTCTCAAACTCTCCACACAGAACTTTTTGTTTCTTTAGCATCAGAAAGTGCAGATAATTCAACACAGTGGAAACAGCAAATCCATTATATTAAACTGTTAGATCCCTAATACCGGCTTTCTTTTTGTTAGTGGAAAAACTGCAGAACATGTCTATTAGATACCAGTATCTATTTTGATACCAACTTTTTTTGAAAGAGAAAAAAACAGGTGCCATAAAATTCCTACAAGAGATAGATAGAATCACATCTACCTTCTTCAGTGTTTTTATTTTATTGAACATAACATCACAGAATCATAGAATGACTTGGGCTGGAAGCCCACCCTGTTCCAATCCCCCTGACGTGGGCAGGGCTGCCAACCACTGGATCAGGCTGCCCAAGAACTCACCCAGCCTGGTCTTAAACACCTCCAGGGATGGAGCATCCACAGCTTCATTGGACAGCCTGTGTCAGCACCTCACCTCCCTCTGAGTGAAGAACTTCTTCCTAAGATGTAGCCTAAATTTCCCCTCTTTTACTTTAAAACCATTCCTCCTTGTCTCATCACTATCAAACCACATAGAAAGTCAGTCTCCCTCCTGATTATAAGCTCCTTTTAAGTATTGGAAGGTCGCAATGAGAACTCCCTGGAGTCTTCTCCTCTGCCTCCAGGAATGTTTGTGAAGATCGCTTGCAACTGCCAAAAATATGCACAGGTTTGACATTTATCATAACACAGTTACCAGCGTAACACTCGTATGATATAGCCAGCAAGCCACTATGTCATAACATTTTTTCCCGATTAAGACTGTGTTTGTAAAATTTGGCTAACGAGCTGATAGCAGAGATCATGGCTGTATATCAGATACTCTCATTTTCTTTGGATCTTCTTTAAACAGCAGGCATACACATGAGACCTTAATAAAAATGTGTCAGTGCAAATACATGAGTTTACAGTTGCAGCCCGTTAATTTGAAACTCTAACGCAATGAATGAAGGGCTTAAACTTTCAGAACAGGCTTCCATTGATCCACCAAAGAGTGGAAAGTACTAATAAAAACACCACAAAATGTTTAAAGATTGTATCCATGGTATTTCCAGTAAGACAATGAGCTCCTGGGGTCTAAAGACTCTGAAATGCTGTCCTGTTACCCAGCCAGCGAACCAGCTTTGCTTACTTTAGCTTTTGCATGCAGATGGAAGTCTGTGTTTATGGGTCAGAACCTTAACAGGTGTAATAAGCAGGTTCCCAAAGACATTCCTCTAAACCAAATCAGTGGTCATTACAGGTTTCTAAAGATCTTTGCCATCAACAGAGATACTCCTGCTCTAGCTCTGCTGAAACCTAGACCAAAAAGCTCATAACCTGAGGCCATGCTGCACGTTGCTGAACTAGCCAACAGCACGAAACCTTACTGCTACTGTGATAAGCACAAGGTTTCATATGAGCTAATTTACCCTGCTTGCTTCCTTTACTCCACACAGTTCATTAGCTCAAGCTGCATGCATGCACTCTCAGTATGTGAAAAGGGGCACAAAAAATATAGAGATACAGGGCGCTAAGGATACAGCAACATAAAACAACAGTGGTCACCCTGATGCACAATAAATTATAGCATGTCAGTAGTACAATGGTTTTCGTGGGCATCAAAGAAAAGAGACAGCAAAACAGCAGAATGCTTGTAAGCTCCCCCTCTTCAAGGCATCACCTTATTAGGCAAAACTACAATGAATTTGGGGAATGAGAACAGACAATATCTGGGACATGAGCAAATGATTTTGTCAGCATGCCTGGAATTCAGCTTAGCCATCTCTGTATCTGTGCTTAAGGCTATGTGAACAACCAAGGCCACTTACTACCATGATATTCGATGTGATAATTTTAGTTCAGGTCTATGTGAGTTCTATCAGGCTCGAAGCCTTATGTATAAAGCAGCCTACACGTGCAGCTGAAACATATTCAATATGACAGAAAAGCAACACAGGAAGAGTCTATCAAAAAAGTGTATTAGTTCTTTTCACAGTGTGAGGCTTAACTGTACAAGTGTTTCTGGAAATGTTTAATAGAACAAATGTCTATAAAAAAAGAAAAAAACACGGCACAGCTGATGTAAATGTCTTCTTCTTCTTCTTTTTTTTTTCCCTTTTAATAATCATTTTTATATTGCCTAAATCCCTAAAGTCAGTGTCTGGACTCTGTCTGGAGGCTTCCCAAAAATCACTGCTTGTCAACACCCCTTCCACAGAAATGAGTCTGTTTACCTCCACCAGTGCATTGTCAAGTCGTCCCTTCCCACTTGTAAAACAGTTCAAATCGGTATCCTTACAGAAAAGTCTAACTCTCCCTTTCCATACCCAGCTATTTCTCTCATATATCTACAGCCCACACTAAAATAATGTGTATCAACTGAATGCCTGCTTTCAACATGCACCTCTACAGAGATCACCATAAACACTTAGACGGTACTGACTTTCAGGAGGTCAAAATTTGGCCAGTTGGTAACAATGAATGAAAGCGAAAAAAAATTAATTGGATATTTATGCACTTTGAATCCTGAACCAAAACTGACATTTTCCTGTATAGGAACATGCTAAAAAGTTCCTTCCTCTCTTTGAACAATGTCCTTAAGGCTTTTGGAAGAGAGACGCAGGCATGATACATTTGCCAGTGTGCCAATGTCTGGAATTGTCTTTGCCAGGTTACATAGGACCCCTGAGAAAGTCTTTGCATCACCAAATGTTTGAGGGCATACCCAATATCTTGTGAAGTTTTGCTCATAGATGACTGCAAAGTGTCAAGCTGAGTTCTTGGCAATTAAAAAAAACAGCACTGGGAGACTTGAGGGACAAGTTTCTGAAGCTTTACAGAGAAAAAAGCAGTCAGCAACAAGGGGAAAGTTGACAGACAAACTGAGGAAGTATTTACTTCTAATGCATTTAGCTTGTTCTTCTCCAGCAGTCACAGCCAATCACTGATGTGTGAAAAATGAGTTGTGGATTACACTCCTCAGACCACTGGGCATACCCCTTCAGCAAACCCTTTCCTCTCACCACCACAGATGGGACAATCCTTGACAGTTCCTGTGAAAAGCAACAGTGAATCCCACTGTTTGAGTGAGCATCCCTCTTACTTAAAGTCCTTGTAACTTATACCCAGATATGTGAATGGCAGCTTTGTTGTTCCAGTGCTGTCACAAAACTTCCCAGTCAGTTGTCTGTGTCAGCATACAAAATACCGATTTGATGAATTCTGGCACATCAATGCTGATCCCTACAAAAACCGCAACAAAATCAGCTGCCACTTCTCACACACCTGTGCACATGGAGGGTTTCCCCTAAAAGTTTGCCCCTGGCACTCATGCCCCAACACCTGCTGCTTCTGCCAGCAATTTGCTAGCTGAAGTAGCTGCTGGATGTAGACACTTGCATCCAGGGTATTCTCAGTCACAACAAGCTGCGCTACCAAGGGTATCAAAGATTATTGTTCCAAGAATTAGTCTGGGGTAGGAAATCCTTCACAGAGCCATATTTTAGATCTTAATTAAGTCTTTTTTTTTTTTTTCCAAGCTCCATCCAGCAGCTAAGCCAAAGTAAAACTAATTGTGGTCGCTAATACTAGAAAGCAAAAGTAAGAATATTTCTTGTGAGTATTCTGGCACACAAACTGCATGTCATCCATCACCAACTCCCTTTGGCTGTTCTTCAAGTGCACATAAGTCTTCACTGTTGTGAATCTCTCCTGTAGTGAATAATGTGCTTTCCTGCATTTCTGTTTTCACTCCCGTGTCCACCTTTCCCTAGCCCTCACTATGCCACACAGCTGTTGAATTATTATACAGGTGGGTGGCTTACCTTTAGGGCTAGTCAGATTCTAATCATGCCAACTTTTGTTTACAGTGCCTGAGCTGTCTGTCTTTTTTGGATTCACTTCATCAGTCAAGATTAATTTTGTCTTTTATTTGAAGCTCAGAAGCCTTGCAGGAGGCCTCTGACAAATATGTGAAATGCAGAGATACCTTGCAGAGCACCTTGGGGAGGTCAGGAAAAACACCTAAACACTACCTGGGATAGTCATCTGCAAGCCCTTTAAGCCAACTATGTGCGGGATAAAAGACTGTGGTAACCATACAGGATTAGCACTACAGAAGAGTTGTTTAGAGTGAGGAGTGAATGTCACAACATGTGATCAGCGGTGATGCTGCACTATAAGGAGAGGCCCCAGCAGGCTTTGTTTCATAGTGAAGAAAACACTGCACAGAACAAACTTGGTCATATCACTCACCTGAGCTTTTCCTAAAACCTCGCATTTCTTCTGTTTTCAATTTCACCTTCATAACCAACCTTTTAATCTGCCCCAAGACGTGGAAAGAGAAACTAAGATCAAGAGGGAAATGCTGCCAAAAATTAGAGGTTTGGGAATTTACAACTGTTATCTAAGGGAAAACTATAGTGGGAGCCAATTGCTTTAGTCAGAAGCCTTTGTTATTGTAAAGAAGCTTTAATATACATGCTTTTGCTTTCTAAATCGGAAGGTGGAAGTGTAGTATTTTATGGGTCAGTCAGAAGAAAAAATAAAAACAACAGCAATTCAACTCCTAGTCACCCAATCTGGAAATCTGTAAAACCGAAGCCTGCAAAGCACTAACTCTGTAACAGATGTAGTGAATTATAAACATGAACTTGTCACAGATTACTGTAAAAAAAACCAGGCAGGCGTCCTATTTTAAAACACATTTTTTGTTTTCATTACCGTTAATCCACCTTTCCCCATATAGCTCTTCGATATGAAGCATGACTGTAGAGTAGCACCGGTTCAGCAGTCTGGATGAAGGAAGAAGAGGTTTAAAAAATTACAGAACAAGGTTCCAAGACGAAAATCTGATTAAAAAAGACATTTCTGTTCAGCAGTCAAGAGGTCTGTTTTGAATTTCAGTGGCTATCAGTAGCACTGAGGTTTCTGTGTCATTGCAAATGGAAGGAGATGACGAGGAATGGTGCTGTCGTACTCCATTCCTTACCACAACCCAGTAGATAAAGTCTGAAGTCACAAGTCAGCTGTGAGCTCTACCAAGACTATTAAAATGTACTGGCAATGCTGGAAGGAAGAAATTCAAATGAAGCCAGGTTAGATGTTTCAAAGGGATGAGTGACTGATCCTGTTTTATGTCATGCCAGGCAATGCTAGTAGTTTGAACACTAGCTCTGTCAAGTGAGAAATAGATGTATTATTGTCTGTGAATTATTAAAATTGACTTCACCTACTCACCTTCAGACTTTTCCGTCTGAAAGGAAAAAAATTCAAGAAAAAAAGTCTTGCAGGGGAGGCATACACTCTTAATCTATTACTAATGTCTTCTTGAATCCTGTTAATATTTTTCATATTGTCTGCTTTGGTGAGCTCAGACTCTACATATGAGGAATGAGCAAAAATTCCAGCTTACCCTAGGCATAAAGCTTTTTAATGTTTAAGTCTCTCCTGCCTTGCAGATAAATACTGTCTCCCCTTTCACCCACCCAGCTGGGGCATGAGGCAACCTGGGGAACATCCAAGATGGGCACAAAGATCCATTTCCTGGTTCATGATAAGTACAGTAGATATTTGTGCCACAAATATTGTTTTCTAGCATTTTATTCAACAACAAACTTAAAAAAGTTGCTTAGATCTACAAGATCCATTTTCCCCTGCAACTCAGCCATATGAGCTCTGTATTAAGGATATTTAAAAGTAATAAACAATGCAAAATGCTTCTCGTTTTGATAAGGCCAACATCATACTACAGGTTTTTAGTGAAATAAGACAAGAAGATAGGGAAGGTGGTTAAGCACTAATCAGCATCATCATCACAGGTGGCAACAATAACAGAGGTCATCATGCCTCCATCACAAAGTTGTTAATTTACAAATGATGACTCTAAAGTGATAGAAGGTTTGTTTATTTTGTAAACAACCAGTTCCAAACCTCCACTTCCTGCCAACCATTTGCCCCTTTGAGAGAAATAGTTAATGGTGAAGGGCAGAGAACCGAGTCTGAACTAAAACTTCCTGTGGATTTTTTGGGAGAGACAGAGAACTGCTAGGATCTATCTGAAACAAGCCTGATTACTGCTAAAAAAAATAATAAAAAAAAAGTACTCCCCCTTCCATATTAGGCTTTCACTAGAAAAACTGAAAAAACAGTTAACAGTTTTGTTCTCTCTCCTCTTTTTTCTTCTGAGCAGAATACTTTCTGTGTATTTCCCCTGAACCTCTGGTGTAAAGTCAAAACTTCCTATAGTTACTAGAGGAATAAATTTCAAATAATTAGAGAGACAAAACAAGAAAGCAGAAGAAAGGTACTGTCATTTCTGGACTGCGAAACATTTGAAAAACACAAAATGAAAGCTCTTGGATACCAGCCCCCAAACTCTCCTGCTTCCTCAGAACTGAGTGCTTATTTACACGTTTTTCCTCAGTTTGTCCATATGGCCCTTTCCCGCTGCCCTGGGGTGTCCCTCAGAGGGCAACAGCATACCCTCTGATAACAACTTCAGCAACAAACAAGTGACACTGACACATACTGGGTAGGAGCTCCATTTGGACAGGATTTTGAGAATTGGTAGCTTGAAGTACCATCCTTCAAACAGGAAAAATACCATGTGCCACAGAATGTCCAAGCCAGGGACAGCTATGCTCCCAGCAAGCTGACTGGAAGACTTAATATTAAAAAGGCTGATGTCAAGGCTTCTGCTGATTCAAACTCAGCAGAAGCTACTTTTACAGCACTAAAACCATCTTCTGGCTTCTCAGATGAAACACACTAGTGGTCTGCAGCTGTCCTCTTCCTTTGTGCACCCACTCACCCATAAAATAAAACACAGCACAGTGCAGGCAAGCTCTTGAAAATGCTGGAGAAATTACAGAGAGAGGAGTCTAATCCAGATTTTCTGGAGGAAACCTCACCTCTGTCTCATATCCGCTGTATTCAAAAGCCATTTTTATTGTCATATAAATCATGTCATTTATAGTGTTGTGCTGCCACTCTAAAACCATTGCAAATGTGTTGGCGCAGCATGCTTACAAGGTTATAACATGGTGGGAACCACAGTCACAATGTGAGCGGTGTTATTTACATATTGCTTGACTTTTACTTTTAAAATCTCATTATAAAACAACATAAACAGCTTCTAAAAGGCAGACAGATCTTCAGACATGCTCCCACTCCCGAATGCAAGTAAGCAATCAGGTCTGTAAATGACCTCAGCCACCTCTGACACCAAGGTCTTTGGAAAGCCCTGGTGGGAACAGATTCCTTCTGAGCGCTCTACCAGGTCTCTAGTCTCACCAGACGTGGTCTGAACCATCCATAGTTCAGCTCCTTGGAACATCTGGTCTCATGTAAAAAACGAGAAAGGGCTGTAGGTAAAAGGCTGCAGGTAGCGGGAACCATTAGTGGGAGGGAACACTTGGCACATCTGACAAATGCATCTTTGGTGCTGCCTGGACTTCTGCTGTGGCTTTTGCCCACTCCAGGCTTTCTCCCACCCCTGTGACTTCCCTTCAGGGGCTTTGCATTTCCCACTGCAGCTGCTGGAGCACAGGGAGTGTTTGTGTGAGACAGGCATGGGACAGGCAGTGATAAGAAAACAAGGCAAGACAACAGACAGAGATAACAAGGGGGAGGAGGAGGCCAAATGGCAGGCCAAGAGAAGGGGGAGGCAAAGGGATAAGAGGTGAGATAAAGAAAGACTTTCTGTGCATGAATAAACATGAAAAAGTGAAGAAGTGGCAGTAAGACCCCCTACTGTCAGGAAGGCAAAGAAGAATTATGGACAGGAAACATCACTGCAGGAACAGTTGATTAAAATTAGAGACCATATGAACTTGGTCTCATCCCTTCTTGTATGCAAAGCCATCCTAAGAGAACTTGGCTAAAGAAACTGTATTTCAGCATCTCCTCTCCTGAGTACTGTGCTCATGTACCATGGGGCAGGCAAACAAGCTGGCACCTCCCAAGTTCCCACAAGCGTTTGGGCTGACCATCTCAGTTCTCATCACAGACGAATTGTTTTGCTTCACATTAAGATGCAGCAACGCACGTAAGCATGCCCATAGCTCCGAGTATGGAAACTGTCCCTATTAAGTATTCATGCCCTTGAAGTGAAGCACTTGCTTGGATGCTTGGCTGAATCAGGGCCTAATTAAGGAGCTAAGCAGCCTTCTATCCTCATTCGCCTCTCCCTCAGTCTTAATCCTCCAGTCACCTAAGTTTAATTTAAAAATCTGTTTTCAGGAGTTGAGCCTGGATCTGTCACATCCAAGATTGCCACTAATTGCTATGTGTCAGCATCACTTAGAAAAATGAGCAATGAGTTAAAACCACCAACCCTTCTGCCTGGATGACAGCTTTATCTTTATGCAAGCTTTTCAGTGGCCTTGCAATCTCTTCACCTACCCACAGTGGAAAATTGCTTTGCCCAAAGTCAGTCACAGATTTCTTCATTTCACTTTCATTTCTTCAGTCCAGCATTTCTGAAGAAAAACTACAGACCTTGTAAATGCACATATGGCGCAACAGTCAGGGTGCAAAGCCACTCCAACTCAGACCCCAGGAGGTAAAGACATCCTCTCCCCCTGGCTACTCTTGTGGGATAGCTGTGGTATTAGGAGATCAGAGAGCAGACTCAGAGGCAGGCCGATGTTCTCAGGAAGATCAATGAAGATGTGAAGGTCACAGATGACACACGGCTGGCTTCAAAACATCAGGAATGACAGCAGGGAAAGACGTGGTGAAGGAAGAGGGGGAACAGCCAGCTGTAGAAGTTGCCAGGGAAATGTTTAGTTGGAGGCACAGCAGAGGAGGAGCAGGATGACGCAAAGAGAAGCAACCGAGCAAAGCACAGCAGACAAGGACTGCAAAGAGCAGTGCCCAGAGGGATTCCTTTACTGGATGCGGCAGTCTAATACTGATGTAACGAGATAGTTATGAAGCAAAAAGTCAGAAATGTGTGTGGGAGTGTTGGAGGGGTACAGCTCCCAGAAGAAAGAAGGTAAACGAGGGCTCCTGCTAGGTCTGTGAAGAGAATTGAACAGGTCAGCGAGCAAGGCTGGACATGAACCTGCTGAAAGTTCTCAGATGACCTACCTGAGAGCAAAAATGATCTTCCTATCTTTCAAGGAACTGCTAACACAAGCAAAGACAGGAGAGGACAAAAAAGTAGAGCGCCCCTTGTGAAGGGATGCCTGTGGTCACCAGGGATGGCAGCTTCTGTGCCAAACGCAGTGCCACCAGCTCTCCCTGACTCCCTCACACAGCACAGCCCGTCTGCTCTGCCGTATGCCTGTTTCACACGCAGAAATGTAGCAATACTGCTTTTTACCTCTTTCGCATGCCTGTTGAGAAACATTTAAAGTACATTAAGTGCAGTGCTTTGTAGATGCCACACAGAGACAAGTTCTTATTAATCATTATTTTACTTGGCTGAATTTGACGTGTATGTTTTCAGAGAGACCTCTGAAAGGCCTGATACACAAGGCCTGTAACTAAGGCAAAAAAAATCTACCACAGGTTTTATTAGCAGGAGAGACAAAGAAAAGGAAGAGGGTGGCAAAGGAATGTGGAGATAATGTTGAGTCTGAACTAAGGAATGATATAACTATTTTGGCTGACACAGCAGCAAAGCCAGCTTGCAGGAGAATTAAGGACAGCAGAGGCAATCATTTACCAAGGCAGTAGTTTTCAGACGTTGACATACATTTTCATAACATGAAAAAAAAAACAATCAAACGCAAGAGAAAACTGTCAGAGTTAATGACAACTTGCAACTTCTTCACCTGGCTGCTACTGAGGAAAATAGACAGGAAAACCCTCTGAAGATTATTCTTCCTAGAATGCTCCCATTCCATTTTTGTGAGTATTAATACAGGCCGCATACTGACATTGATGAGCATGAAGATCCTTGAGGAAGGGAAGCACGTGTTTCCTCATACAGACATCTGAACAGTTTACAGGCACGGCTGCTCTGAACTTGAGAGTAGGAAATTAAGCTTGAATGGAAAGTGAAGTGGAAGCATGAGGCAGTCAGGGTTTTGTGATCGTGATTTCATTAGATCCTAAAAGCTCTTTATGGCAGGAACACTTAGAGGAGCTCAGAAATGCTTTTGACTTAAGAAAGCTGACTTTGGGAGAATATGATATGCCCCAAGGAATTTTTTACGGGAATCCTGTGAAATATGGGAAATGTAGAGCTGAATTTTTAAAAAAACATCTGAAGAAACTGAAATTTAAAGCTGTTCTGCTTAATTTCGAAGAGAAAAAAGGGCAACTGAGGCCAACTGTTGTTAAGTAAAGATGTAAAGTTTAGTGTAAGCAACACATAGGGAATGTGGAAAATTTCTTTTTTTGTGTATTTCTGTAGATATTTAGACATGAGAAACAATCCTCTGAAAAGGAAGCAAAGTGGTGTGGAGGGATACAGAACTTCTTAGCAGTTAGAGCAGTTTGAAAGAAGTAATTCAAGGACAAAGCATCCTTGGACACTTTGCTGCTATGAATTTTTCTGCTAACCACTGCATGAAGTTTCATTTATATCAGTGCTGAAAAGGACTGGCAGAAAAATGCTAAATGGCCTGAGGCGTATAACAAAAGGAAGAAGTTAGCATAACCTTTTTTCTTTGAAGAATAATAATAAGAGGGCAGATGAGTGCTTAAACGTTAACATCACATTGTGACAGAGCTTCTAGGACTTGCATAAAGGAAGGAAATTTGCATTGATGTATGTACATCCGCAGAATTACAGCCATGTCAGTTCATAACAAACATTATGCATGAACATAACCTGCAGCTCCTACCCTAGGGAAGTTGTAGGACACCTACGGAAACAGGAGGGAGGGAAGGAGAAATATTCCCTGTAACACATGCAGAGCATTAGATATGGAGAAAAAAAACCAACACTTTCATATGGTTGAAAGGTTTCTTGCAATTTTTTTTCCCTTTAAAAACCTAAGATGGAATTTATTAAATTTCTAGCTGAGAAAAATGTGCATCCTAGGTTCTCTGATAACAGGACAGACCAGTGAGACCTGGGATTGATCTTTGTTGTAGCAGGAAAGGGCAACAAAATGAAGAAAACACCAATAAAAATTATTTGCTTAATATTCTATCTGCCATGCAAAAATACTAGTAGCAATTTTACTCAAATATGTCAACAAACTTAAATTACTTACAAGTGATGACTATGGAATTCTTGGAGAGAAATACCTGCTTGACAATCTCACCTGATTTCTTCAAATATCATTGCCCTTTTGTTCATTTTGGTATTATTTCTTTTTTTGCTAAGATACATAAACAAAACGGAAGAAAGGACAGCAAGTTGATATGAATTGATAAAAGATAAGAAAATTAATAACAGGCCCAAATTCTCTAAAAATTACCCAACTTCAGCTGTTCAGAGATATGAGGCTTCCAACACCCTATCCTGCAGGATTGCCTGTTTCCAATGAAATTAGATGGCTCGCAGAATTTCATTTAAAGTTTTTAAAAATTAATTTAAAAAGGTTTTTTTTTTTTTTTTGGTGAACACCAAGTGGATTATTTGAATCCATGTATAGACTAAGTTGCCTACCTGTAATTTGAACATTCTGATTGTAGCAAATGTAGCAAAACCAGAAAAATCTAGTGAGATAATTTGTGAAGGATCTAAATTTTACAGGTGAGTAAAACGTAGTGGAAACTTATCTTTACATACCAAGAACAGCAAATGAACATAAAGAACGGCCTTACCAGCCATGTGCTAAAAACATATACAAAAAGCACAAAAGCGTCTTTCACGCTATATGAAGTTCAGTATGTAAAACAAGCTTGTGATGAAGCTCCTGTGAAAACTGCTGATATTAAGAAAGGAAAAGTAATCATCTTTCCCCAGTCTATGCAGCAGGTTACAGTCTCCAAGTACAATTCAAAACAGTCAGAGTCCAAAAAAGATACTGACAGGAATACAATAGAAGCTGAAAGAAATGATAGCAGTGGGTTTGTAGTTAGCAAGACACAAGAAGGGAAGGAGAGAGACAGGCATTAGAGGCATTAGCAGGATTAATTCCCAAGGCTGGTAAATATCAGGGGGCCACAAAGCAGACAAAAGCAGAGTGAAGAGATTTAGAGTCAAGGCATTCAAAGGGTCTACTTAGTTTGACCAGAAGACAGTCTCACATTTCAAGGTTTCTTCTTCAGTACAGCTAAGCTTTTCAATGGGAGGCCTTGACCCCAGGGATCACTAACTGAAAGAAACAAATATGTTTTCAAATGAATGTATTGGCACTGTCAGAACTGACTGTATACAAGATTAAATGATATTTATTTTCACTTTCCAGAATACCACATTAAATTTTACAGGGACAGACAGACAGAAATGTTTCCAAACAAGACATGAGAATCTGAGCATCAGATTTTCTGCATCAGCTAGGATTCAACAGCAGAATTCCTGTTAACTGATCTGGCTAAGCCTTCCGCAAAAATGTCAACCTGAGGCTTTCTTGCCTTCAGCGATCCTGGTGAGGGTAGCAGGAGGGGACATGGGCCATCAGTCCATTTGAGTTCTCCCACTGCATTTACTTGCTTTCTGGAAATGGATTACATTTTGGTCCAGCATTTTGCAATTGCACAGATGTGACTCTCTGACTGAAACAGAGAGAAGCTTGTTTTCCTTTGATAAGGAGCAGAAATAATTCCATAATATAAAAAAAATAAAAGAGATTCGGATACCCATCCTGAGATGATTTAATTTTTCTAAAAAGAAAAATTTGGTTCCAGGAAATGGATGCCAGGTTGACTGCCAAGACCCACGGCACCCAAACCAACAGTTGAAAGTCCTGGAGCAGCCCCAGTCCCGCTCCACTTTTCGATGTGGATGAAACGGATGTGGGAACTATTCAGTTCCGAATCTTACCAGCTTTGAGAAACATGCATACGTAAGGGTTAAAGTTGGATCTTTGCATCAAGTGAAAAAACTAAAGTTGTAATCAGATGGAGTATCTTCACTGCTTTCCATGGGAGAACCATTACCAAAGAAATCCCTATTCAGAAGTTACATGGTTGACAACACTATTCAAGAAATGCAGTCGGCATAAAACCGTGAAGAAGTGCTCAAAAACCAGTTGGTTGTTGTCAGTCAAGAATAACCCAGAAGACATAATGCAGATTTCACAGCTAGTGTCCCTTCTCCTTTATGCCACAGATCAGTAGTCTTGCCTAAACTACCTGGATACATGTGTCTTGCAGTTTCTGACCATGTAAGTACCACACTGTTAATTTACGTGAGAATTTAAATAAAGTACTGTAAATCAGAACAGGTTAAACTGACTTGAAAGTAACCTAGACAAAGACACACCAACCCTTGCCCTTTCATAGGCTGAAAAATAACACTTCTGTATCCTCCAACAAGCTCACGACATCATGTAATAGGTTCCGCCAAGCTCACGACGTCATGTAATAGGTTCTGCCCTGTCACTGTTCGTATAGGAATTTGCTAATGGCTCATCTGCATATTCCTTAAGACAAAGGTACTTCAAAATCAGTTTTATGCTTCTACTCCTTCTTGTGCTCAAGCAGCTTCACAGCCTCCTTGGGTTCCACAGGAACTATGTAGGGAGCATGTTAAATGAAGTACAAAACGGGGGCAGTGGAAGAGAGCCCAAGGGAGAAAGAGGTCGCCTACAACAGACCAGATAATTTCAGAACACTATAAGTAGTGCTATTTGAAGGCCATGTTGCACTCCATATTTGGATACATCCTTGTATTCATGTATAGACCCATTAGCAATTGCATGAGCATTCCTGAAGAACCTCTGCAATGCACTGTCCCAAAATAGATAAGCATACAGTGAGTTGAACTTAAAATCCAGAAATTATGTTCCCAAAACACATCAATAAAGACAGATAGAAGACCGTGGGCAACACTATTTCAGCAGAAGACATATGAGGACACAAATAAGATGGAACTACAGTGAGGGCTTCAGAACAGCTACCGGTGGATATTGAAGAATAGGTACTTGTTAGTAAGAAGTATGACAAAGCAGGAAAGTGGGTCTCACAAAGCGCAGACTTGTTGGGTCAAGTGTCCTTTTCCTGTTTGGCAAGTCCTTTTGTCATTGTGTCCTTATCGTCCTGATACCTTACCAAGGCGCAGAATGACAGACAGCTCTTAATGACTTCCTAGCATTTGATTCTGGTACGTGGGCCCAGCCCTTTTTTGCACAGCACTGAAGTCTCTGTTTCCTTCTGAACTCCCACTCAAGAACCGATGTCCACTTACACACATGTAGCTCCCCACTCCTGCCCTGCAACTCATGTCAAGACAAACGTGCTTGGCACACCTCGCTCTATCAGGAAGCTGAAGCCAGCACTTCTGAACAGGCTGACTGACAGGCGATGCTGCGTCAGCAGCGGCAGGGCTGGTGTCACCCTCCCCAGGAGAGCAGAACATCCTCTCCTGGGCACACCCACATCACACAATCAGGGCCATTGTGTCCAGAAACCGGGCTCCATCCTGTACCATCTCTGTGCACTGCCACCATCCTGCCTGACTTGGCAGTACTCTTTTTTTCCCCCCTAGGAGGTTCACCGGACAATTTGAGCACACCAGTCCAACCTCACTGAGGCATTCCTGGGAATTAAGATGTGTTCTGTGAATGAGCGTTTACTAAGTGGGACCACACAAAGTGCCCAAGAAAACAAAACACACAGGGATGCTTGCGCTTCTAAACTGGGCATTCTGTGATGACCTCATTGCAAAGACCTAAGTTGGTCAGGAGATAAACACTGGGTGGAACTGAAATACTGTCATGAAGACACAGAAGAAGGAACTTCAAAAATCAAATCAACGAATGCTCTCTTTCCTCTGCTTTCGCTCCTTGCAGCTGGAGGAGAGCTGACCACATACAAGATCAGAACCAGAAGGAACAAGAAGTTGCTTTGTGCTTTGTTTTGTTTCCCACAGGGCAATGTTTCACCCTCCTAAGCCTCCCCTCTGCCTTTCAGAGAGGGTGACGGAAGCAGGGCAGCACCTCCACGGCAGGGCAGACAAATCCGCAGCCCCTTGCCTTGCTGCTTGCATGCCTGCTCCCAGGTAGCTGGCTGTGAGGGGGCCAGCTAGCAGGCTAATTTAGAGCTCTAAAAGCTGGCAGCAGGAGCACAATTAAGCCGTTTTCACAGACTGCTGGCCAAATGCAGCAATTTATTGGCTGAGTGATTGGATTATTCATTTGCAAAGCTAAGAGAGGGCATTTTCTTACCACTTCAGTTGGCCTGTAGTACTTGTGATTGACTGTCACATGAATCTTGCCAGTCTCTTTGCATCGCCCTACTTCATTTTCATTCTTTCCTTCCCACCTGTAAAGAAGATAAACATTTAATCAACCCATAATTACTTTAGTGCTCTGATCTTACCAACATTTGGCCTGCTTTCATTTACTTGAGGCTGGTGTCAGTTCTCCCTGCAGGACAGTATAAACTCATTAGCTATAGGAACAAAGGCAGAGTTTAGGCTTGAATGGAGCAACAATGGCTTTTGAAGTCTCTTTGTTTTGGTTTTTGATTGAGTGGAAGGTCTAAAATCCAGGACTTCCAAATTAAACACATAATGTGAAGGGAAAACAGAACTTCCAGATTTCAGAATGTTTCATGTATCTTCAAATAAATATGACAGTGAACGTTTTCATTTGTGGATTGGTTCAAAGTTGTTTAAAATGGTTCTTAAAATATTTTTAATTCTTGTATTTTGGCCAATAGTTTCGGGGACACTTTACTCTGTTAATTTTATGGAAGTGAAGCTGTGTTTGAATAGCATTTAGCTGAATAATCTAATTTGTGCTTAACCAGGAAAAACAAAACAAAATGGTTCTTGAATTTTCAGTCTTAGCTTGACATGGCCCTTCACATACATGTACTGTAAACAATACTCACTACCTGCAAGCTTACAGTCAGCTTGTCTGTCTAAATTAGTTCCATGTGTGTTGAACAGCCTCAAATTTGCTGCAATTTATGTGATCTGATTGCGCCCCAGACTAATTGGTTAGCAACTGTCCTGGGCTAAAATTTTGGGCTGCCAAAGAGGCATGGTTTGATGGGTGAGTGGCTCTGCCTTTGGAAGGGGCAGAACACAGCCAGGAAGCCTGAGGACAATGTTCCCTCTCAAAAGAAATGTAGTGGATGAAACATTTAAGAACACATGTTGATATCTCAAAACTAAATCACTGAATGTACAAAATCCAGAGTTACGATTGAAACCCTCTCCTTGCTTTTTGCCTCTGAGGATCATGGGGCTCTGAACCAGCTTGGCACAAAAACTGAGCGATGAAATTCTTTATATTTTGTGTTGCAGTAAAATCTATGTAATTTAAATCAGCATTGTGATTTAGACTATCTAGCCTCAGTCACTAGCAATGAAAGAGAACTGCCTCTTGCCTTCCACCTACTAATTGTGCTGCCGGTTCTTGGGATTTTGCCACAGATTTGATTTTTCTCTGCTCCCCTGCCCTTCCAGGGAGCCCTCCAGGCTCCTGGAAGAATTTAATTCTTTGACATTTTCAGCCTTCATTTTTGAGTTTTTCACCCCAAGGCCTGTGGAGGAGAGTCTGAAAATGTGACCTCTGTGTACCCGTGAAGGTTAGAACACCAAAAGGCAGAAGGAAATAGCAAATAAGCATTATTACTAGTTTTTAAATCCCACAATTTTTTTAAGCAAAACTTCTGACTTTTGGATGACTAACAAAGCCTGTAGGATGCTTGACACTGGGAACACTTTACATTGAAATAATTTCCAACAGATAATAGCCATGGCAAAGACATCAGTGGATAGTCTTGCCATGATGCTAAAGATGATTTATAATTTAAATTTTCTTTCTTTCTCTTTCACAGTTGCTCTGTTTGAAACCTGCACTGTAAAGTTTCCATTCAGAAGCCAAAACTAACATTAGTCCCTCCCTTTAAAGGGCAGAGGGTAAAAATGTGCAGGACTCAAATGAGCTTAATAGAAAACTAACCATCACCAGTAAAACAACAGGAAGTGCTTAGATCAGGAGACATCAGCTGCTGTTGGAGGTCACTGAGCAGAGAACTCCATTTAACACCCAACATTCTCCAGAAGGCTTGACTGAGCCAGTAAAGACTCACTTACTGCCACTATCAAAGTTATATAACAATAGAAATAACTTAAGAAGAAAACTCCACCCATTTTGTTCAGCCCAGTAATGTGAAAAGTTCACAAGGAAAAAAGTGGTTCTCGTGAACAAAGTCGAACTTGATAGCAGCACTTCTAATTACTCCTGGCACCTCTGTGCTCACAGCTGGGGACACCATACTGCTGATAAAAGGAGAGCGCTGGGGCCAATCTGACACCAGGACCAAGACATCCAGTTAACTAAGCAACTACCCCTCCCCTCTTCTTCTAACAACAAGGAAAGCGGAAAAAAAAATGCTGACACACCCCTTAATTTGCAGCCAAGTTGCAATCAGAATTATTAACATTGAAATGTAAAGCCAGACTATCCTGAAGCATGAGCATGGTCAAAGAGGCATGGAGAATCCTTCATACTGTTGTGGTTTTAGATAGCTCCAGCCACAAGGACTACCGAGTTTTCTGCTCCCTACAGCCCAAGCAGACAAGAAAACAGCCTTGTGTACCCTGAGGGAAATGCAACAAGACTGGGGCTAAAGGAAGTGCGGTTAATCAGGGCTGGGCTAAATTCAAGCAGGTTGGGGAGCAGATGGTGACGGAGCCCAGAGCTTTCAGGCAATTTTACGCTTTTGACAAAAGGTTGGTCCTGGAGCCCTAAGGGAACGAGCCTCTACAGTGAGACCACAGCCTGCCCAACACTGGGGAGCTGTATGCTCTCGCTCAAGTGGAGGATGCGTTTGCTGATAGCATCGGCTGCACACCAGAGAAGGATGCATAAGACCATGCTCTCTGTGACTGCCAGAACAGGTTTGAAGCCCTCTGCATCCATGCTGTCACAGTGAGCACCTCACTGTTGGAGATGGGTGCTCTGGGATTGCTCAGGACAACAATCACTGTCAGCTCCAGCAGATACCACTCCTATCAGTAGGCTCAGAAGTTTCCATAGAACCAAGATGTTCACACATCAAGGTTCTTCACCTCAAGAACTTCTGCACTCTGGATTTCCAGAGGAATGGTCTGCCTTTAAATTAAAGCTCATTTCATATCTGCAAGTCACTACTGTTATAATACTTATTATCAGCTGTAATGAATGCTCCTTTTCCTCTTTGATTCTGGAGATGTCAATTATTTTCCATTTCCTATAAATATTTTGTAAGACAGCAAGCTTCAGGCTATAAAAACATCCACAGTATAGAGGATTTTTTGAGGATGAAGAGCAGAGGTACTTGGTGGGGTGTGAGGAGGGTGGGAAATGACCCAGGGGAGTCAGGATAGTCAGGGGGTGAGGGGAATAGCACCACAAAGGACCAAATGGTCCAAATGGCTGCAACTGAGTAGCAAACAAGGCAAAGTGTGTATGTTTTCGAGGTGGCCAAGAAATCAACTACAAATGAAACCTTTCACAAAAGCACAGATACTCAACTCACATATGCATTTCATCCCCTCGTTTAACCTTTATATAGAGAGGTAAAAATAAAAAACGAATAGAATTTTAGAAAATATTCCAAATAATAAACAGCCAAAGATCCCCACACTCTTTATGTGAAAAAAATCATATCACATACACCTTAAAAATCAAATGTATACCAGTAGAAAATATTTTCATATTTGAAAATGAACAATAAATTACTTAAAAGTAAAATTTTAGGAAAATTCTGCTTATTCTCCAAAACTAATAAAGATACCATTTGTGTGGAGTTCAGAGGCATGTGACCTGATAGCCAATACACACGATTAGCCAGAGCAATTCATCTGTTCTGATGCTTTATAAACAGCAAAACTGACACCATACAATGGACAACTGATGTCTTGTCACTTGCAAGTAATCTCTTGTAGAGAAATTTTAAATATTTTATGTTCCTTTGTTACCAACTCAAGCTCAGACACAACAAAGTATTCAAGGATACAGGGATTGCTTATCTGCTCTCTTGTGCTTGGATCTAGAGAACAATGATGCAACTACACAGGGATGTACATAGACATTTCCTCAAGTGCTCTGACGTATCAGGTCTTCAAATTCTTCACTAAAGGAGCGCAGTTAAAACAACACAATTGTTGGTATTAAATTTCCAGTATCGCCAAGTTCAAGTTTCCAAAACCTAAATCATGATTCCGCACATTCTGAGACTTTAGAAAAGAATACGTTATGTGGCCTTTTTTATTTTTGGTTTATTTTTTTTTTCAGTCTATTGGAAATCTTTTCAAGTTGAAAAATGTGAAAGTTGGTGATAATGCTTCCTTTTAAGAAGGTTTTTGTTCACAAGAAAATGTTTTCTCAAAGAATATTAATGTTTTTGTGAAAATCAAAACATTATGGAAATAAAAGTTTTAGTTTCAAATAAGTTATATTACTGTCAATTTGCAAGAAAAATATATTAATAAAATCTAAAGATGAAGCTTTGACATTTTCAGAATGAAAAGATCTTGTTTTTTTCTTTCAGAATAGCTTTAAAAATTCTTTTCACATTATTCTTTCTTTAATGGGACATTAGAAAAGAAACAAAACATTCTGGCTGACTTGAAATCAGATATTATTCCAAATTGCATTTGTGAGAATTATTTTCATCCCATTTAAGGAAAAAATATGAAATTTCCCATGGAATACTACACTTAATTTTCACCCTTTCTTCCTACAAGAGAAACTCTCACACCTCAGGATGTATGAAATCAGATAATCAAATTGTTACAATCTTCAAACCTGAGTTCTGAAACAATTGTTAGATCTGCAAACAGACAAAACCTTATATAGCCAAGAAATTAAAAAAGTCAGCTCAGCTGGAAGAGTTAATTCTCTGGCTGAGTTGGGTTAAATGCTTCACAAAACCATATATTCTACAGGGAGAACAGCAAGAAAAGTAGTACTGTACTTTGTGAGGACCTTGTTTGTGGGGTTCGCCCAGACCAGCATTCCTCCCTGGCCTGGCTGAGCTCCTTTCCCCTATCACTGGTCCAAAGGTCCCTAATCTACTTATGAGATTCTGTTCCCTTCTTCTTCATCTGAACGCTTCTGATTTTCCTGAGCTGTAAAATACAATGCACAGCACTGGTCAGACAGCAATGTTTGGTGGGCAAAAGGAAGACTGGGGGACAGCATCTGTTTTGATGTTGACTTTTGATGGCTCTTCTTCCACCATTACCAACGCGTTGTTGGTTTTCCATTCTTAGAGCAGTCTCTCAAATCTCATGCGTTTCTGTAACCCTACCTTCCATTTTAAGGTAGGAAAAAAAAAAGTAACAAAACCCCCTTCTCTCTCAGTTCAACCTTTGCTGTCACTGAAGAGGCCACTGCTGGTAGTTTACCTCATTAGACCTTAAAGCTAATCTTCAAACTTCTCCTTTTTTGGGTGATCTTTTTTTAAGAAGATCAACCGGCATGTTAGTTAAGATAAAATTTGTGTTTAGAGCCAAATGACTGGAGTAAAAATACTCATTTTTTCCTGAATTAATTCTGATCCTGGAAGCAATGAATATTTCTGTAACAAATGTGCATGTATTTTTATATTAATAAAAAACACAATAAATCTTTCCAGTGCTTGAACATTTTTTTCTCCACATTGCAGACAGCAGTCTTTGGAGCACTCTGCAAAGAACTGTGAGCGCTGTAGTGGTTTCAGGCTATCTTTGCAATCCTGTTCTAATTTAATAAGATTAATGACAGAAAATTAGTCAAGACAAGCATTTGCCTGTTTCATTTACCCTGCTGTAGTTCAAATTATAGGCGGGAAGTGTTTCCCCCAAGTACTACTTAATTAGTAATAAGTAGCAGGGAAAGTAAAAGAAAAAAAGTGTAATCCTTACAGGGGGAAAATATTTGTAGCTCTGAGGCTTTCCTGTTAGTACAAAGGACTGGATTTGAATGATACAGAGGATTATATAAATATAATTTCAAATTTCTCCCTCGAAAAATAAGTGTTAGGAGAAAAAAATACACAGTGCAGATAAACTTCTGTGTATGCTTCACAGTCAACTTCAGATGGCAATCAGTCAGTCTTTCTGCAGCTGTACATTTCGTTACTCACAAAAATACAGTGAAGTTTCTCATCTCTCATTTTGGCAAGACGATACAGTCCTGACATGAGCTATGACAGAGTATTATGTTATCTTTTTGGAAAGACTTTTTAGGCTGCCCTGGATGTTCAGCTGTAGAAGCTAATGTGAATTGTTTGGAAGACAAACTTTAAAAATATACTTTCACTTAGTCGAGGGGGCAGTTAGGAATGGTTTTCTTCCTGTTCTCTACTGCAATATTAAGATTTAACAGTAAAGATGTTGCTACATTTGCAACACCTCCTGCTGAAGAACAAAGTAGGGATGGTTAAGAGCCCCTGCACACATACCCAGTGTTTTCAGGGTTTGAGTTCTGCCAATTGCTGCTTGCCCCTCCATTCTTTTAGCCATTTGCTCCATCATTCTGCTGATTTTGAAAGGTGGATTGCGTAGCAATACTAGGAAGCTGTGCCATCACTTACAACAGTGGAAAAGGCTGCTGGGAATTTCCCTAGTAAGTTTTTGGGATTGCAAAAAAACAGCCACCCTGAAACGACACAACCAAATCTACCAAAGTAGACAGGATGAAAGGAGCCATCCCTGCATGAACTCATTTAAAACTCTGGTGCACTATTCTTAGGTTCTTCATCACAAATTGTAAGGAGACAAATCAATGGGACTCACCAATGGGGTCCCACAACACTAAAGGGGAGGATGCTGCTGCCAGGCTACTCCCAGAAGAAGATATATTCAAAGTGAAGGAGGTGGGAGTAGAAGGCCTTTGGGGGTTTCAAGGAATGTGAGAGGTTACCAGCCTCCCAGCCAAGAAGACAGCGAGGGCAAGGAGAGTATGTGTGTTTTCTGTGAAAGCATGAGCTGGGCCAATACCTGCAAAAATTATGGGGAGCTCTTAACAAAATTTTCCAAATCCTCAAAAATTCTTTATTATCTAGCTCAATTTGAAAGATGAACGATGGCTGCAGGATGAGTCGTAGGTCAGTTGTGACACTATCCCACCCTAGGAACTGAGGGAATGAATAAAATGTCACCTCAGTCCCCATATGTACAGCTATTTACATACCACCCATAAATGACTTAAGAAGTTAATAATACATTCACAGTGAAGAGATGTTTCAAAAGAACCAGGAACATTAGCAGCTCAAGTCCCATTTTTAAAGTGATTTAGACATTCCTAAAAATCCATGTCACTACATGTCATGTGGATTCTTACACAATTTTTGAAAATTACTTCTATTAATTAAACAAAATACATGTGAATAAGCCTTTGTACACACAGAATGCCTGCCCTACCTCATCAGCTGGAGTAATGCTGTAAAGTTTCCCCAAGAGTGAAACTTAGGACTGACTGATTCAGTCCAAACACTGAACCACCATTAATCACCACTATGAATGATATGCAGCCCACCACATGAAATTGAGTAAAAAATTAACACAAAGAGAAAAAAAAGTGTATCAGGACAAACTAAACCTAAAATAAAACTTTAGGATCTTGTCTAACAGAAGCTGTTCATAAATACCTTCACTCATATTTGGGTATTCGTTGTTCTTTTTTTTTCTGTTCTCTCAAGAGTTTAATTTGCTTTCTGAAAGATACGTGCTAATTTGACACCCTGGTACATGCTGAGATGTTTTAGCCAATAACAGACCAGGGAATTTAATTTTAAACTAGTGGTTAAATGTATTGGAATAAAAAGAAACTGTGGTGATGAGAATACCCGCAAAAAAGACGCTCAGCTAGGTACTGATGTATATTTCAATTTCTTATTTTATGCAATAATAATAATAAAGTAGTTCAACAAACAATCATTCTCCCTTTTGCAAACAACACTGAACAGGCAAAAAAGTTCTCAATATCAGAAGAACTCTTATTTAAATGCATCAAGTGCATCTGCAGCATATTAATTTCAATGCTTATTAGGGAGAATCAGCTTATAAACACAAGAGGAAAAGTATAGAAAAGGAGGAAAAAGAAAAGGGAAGCATACTAGAACTCCTGCTCCCCCTTTGTCCTGTCAATTCTCACTACTGTTAAGGCATTTGGAGAATGTGTGATCACAAAGGGACATCTCACAGTGAAGAGATGTTAAAAATATGGAGAGAAACTTATTCCCAAAACCGAGCTTTTGGGCTGGAAATTCTATTTATACAGTCTTTCTCTCCTTCTATCAAAGTTGTTTTTTTTTTTTTTNCTGATGCCAAAAATTGAAAACAGACTAAGAACTCATTGAGGAGAAAATGTTATTACCTCCCCAGCCACACACTGGCTGTTCAAATAATATTGTATATATCTGTGCACTTCTGCATATTTATTGAATTTGTCAAGTTTTTGTTCCCAAGTAAAACTTATTGGCCCTGTCAAAAGTTCACCAGCTGCACAAGTGACTTTGATGGCCTGAGGAACAGCCCTGGCGCTAGCGTCATGGAAGAGCCTGTGGCTTTCCTCTCCCTTTTCCAGCTGAGATTGGTATGTTGATGCATGGGGCCCAGAAAAGATACAGAAGGAGGGAAATTGAAAAAATAATAAACAATAAAAATATAAATTACGGAAAGCGCTCACCAAGCCATCCTGGTTTTATTATATGGCCTTGAGAAGGAATTTTGTATTTTCAATCAAACTATGTGGAATATGCATTGTAAACATTCTGCACCCACTGCTCAACATTTTTATGGCTTGGTAGGAGAAGAGCTAACAGGAATACAGAGTGAGTTGCTACATAACCTTTGTGGTATGGCTGATGGGTTTTTGTGTGGAAAGAATGAGGTTGGCAGGTGTCACCTCTTGCAGAGCATAGGAGCAGAACTACGGGGATATCTGGGATCTGGGGGCACAAAATGAAGAATCGGGTAAAAAGCCCCAATTGTGGCAGAGTAGTGAAAAGCACTTTGGTACTAACAGCTTTGAACAGGCCCATGGAGGGGAATAAATGAACAGAACATGAAGATTCAGAAATAAAAAGGAAGATATATCCAACTATAACTTTTCCTCATGGTCAGCACTGGACATACCCACTGTGGCAGCCATTTGTGCTCCAAAACTCTCATGTTAGAGAAGTAGAAAGTGAGAGGGAAAAAAGAAGTGTAGAGGAACAATGCTCAGTAAAACAGCAGACACAAAAGGCTAGCGAAGTTCAGCCTGTGGCTACTATCTCGTGTTCATACTTACACAATGGTTTTCCCAATGTGCTTAAATGACTTCTCCACAAATTCACGGACGCTGTGGACCTCCCCAGTGGCTATGACAAAGTCCTCTGGCTCATCTGTCTGCAGCATCAGCCACATGGCCTGCGGGAAGACAAACAAAGCTAAGATTCAGTGCATATGTAAGTGGCCTCTTTGGTACATGATATTATATTGCTGCATTTTTGATTTGAAGATAACACATACGCACACACCCCTAGCTAGGGAAATTAGCACTTTGCTAACATGGTGGCTATTAACTAGTTCAGTGCAACTTTGAAAAGAGTTCAATTATTTCTTATTACGGAAAACAATGCTGCATTTGATTTTCAATTTGTTTCACAGCAGGGATTTCTGCAGGGGAGACTTTAATATGTTTACTTTTGAACTCCGAGGCTTGGTTTAGTGCTCAAGAGCATGGATTCACTTACTTAAAACACTGCATGCATTGACACAGATATGGGGAAGAAAACAAAATTTTATAATGCTTCCACCCAAAGTGCTGTTTGCCACAGAACGACAACAAACAGGGATTCTTGACAGGAGTCCTTTTGGCTCTTTTTCTGCCATGTTTGTTTTGGCTAAATAGGGATTTTAATTACAAATCAGTAATTAAAAAAGTAACTAAGAATAGTCAACAGTGTATTTGACCAAAGTAATCTGTTTTTTGCTGCTGAATATGTGCCGAATGTTACACATCACAGCGCTGCAGCAGAAAATTTTTCTTTTGACACAAGAACACAGAAAACACTGATAGAAAAGTGAGACAACGATTAATGTTTCTCTTTCATAGAACCATTTGGGCAATGTTAAAGATCACAGCAGGTTTTAAAGCACAACTTCATGGGATTACCAACAGTTTGGTATTTTTTAGGGGGACACATGTACTTCCCACTGCTACATCTTTCAGAGTCCTCTCCCACAAACGCACAGTAACAGATGAGCACCAACATTTAGATGGCCAGCTAAATCGACAAGAAAGCGGAAAAGCAGATGGAAAAAACAGTGCACAGAGACGTATGTGGCTTGTCTGAGGTATCACGACAGGTACATTTCAGTTTTCTGATGTGCAAGACTCTGCTCTAGCCACTAGACTACCACCTAGGAGCTGTAGGCGGACAGAACAATTATTACTTTAGATCAATCAAAATGATGTAAACACTTCATTTCCTTTAGAAAGGAAAAGGGAATACCTGTACGGCGTGATCCTCATTTAATAAATAACCAGGAAAGGAAAACAAAATAATTCAGCTTTCTCTCCATATGGTAAAAAGGACTGTCATCTTCTCCCAGTGTAATCCACAACGCTATTTGCATTGACCTTTTCACATCAGCTTTAAAGAAAACAACTTTAGTAGGTCCCTTGATGGTAGTGGATACTCTGCAAATCAGATTAATAAAAGCTTTGGGACAGCTCAGTTTCTCTTGGTAAATACCACCTGAAATAGTCAATTCTACCCCCCCACATCCCTCAATAAATCAGTGTTCAGCACAGCAAGGCAATGCATTCCACTTAAACGGTTCTATTTGCAAGTCATTTTTCTTCCCAGTTATTATTTTATGCATCTTCCAAAGTTTTGACAAGATTTTATTAACATGTTCTTTTTGAACCTTTTTGCTTTTCGAATGTGCAGGGCAGGCTGAGTTTTGAGCGACTGCTGTGTAAGTCCTTGACATTAATTGTGCTTTAGGGATACGACCTGCTGGGCAGGACAATGGCAGCAACTTTATTTTTCCTTTGCAGGGCTGAACATCCTAGCCAATGACGCAGAAATACCCAACTGGCTGATGAAACTTCTCTTGTGGGGAGGAGATGTCTTAACTTGCATCTCTCATATTAGCTTTCTTGGAACATTGGGGTTTCCCTGCTGATTTGAGAGGTCGCACTAAATCGCCAACGCCTGTTTCCTCAAGACTGGACAAACTTGCAAGATTAGCAGTGGTAACAACATCACAGGAAGGTAAAAGGAATATTTTAACTAGGTAATGAGTAGTTCTGGTTCTTCTAGCCTAGACCCCGATTTCACAGACCTGTTTACATTAAGCAGCCCAGAAAACAACACGCTCCCTCATATGCAAAGGCACTGTTTGAGTGAATAAGGATTTCCAGGACTGGACAGACAGTCAGAGTCAACACTTAATGTGGTTCTCCTCCTGACTTTAGTGGATGTTTGCTGTACATGATGAATTCAAGATATGCCCCTTTTTTGCCAGAAATGTCCACAGCACAACTGACAGAGATGTAACAACCAAGCCTCATTTATTGGTAAAAAAAAAATAAAAATAAAAATCCCTCCACCTCAAATAACATGCAGGTTGACCTGGTGTGCTATATTAGCACAAGAATCTGCTATTTACAATGCACTTCTGTAAAGCAGTATTAATATCAGACTTTTGATAATGTTTCACTGCCCTTCTGCTTTTATACACTTCAATATCATAATTCATTGGATGCAATTTTAGTGCAGGCACTTATGCTGAGACATTCTACAATCCAGTGCGTATTTCAAGCATTTAACATTAATTTTGTCTCATAACACAAAATAGTGTTGGAACGTTGTCCCTTTTTCCTCTAAAGCATGCATTGCATTGAAGGAGACAGCTACAGAACAACAAAAAGCCAGCCTTTGACAATTGGAACTGCCAGGTTTTACGCATTTGAATGTGTCAGCTCTTGCCTGCCATTTCAAAGAGCAAGCAATCACTGTCCTAGAAATAAAACTAAAACCACAGGACCAACTTAGCAACGATTAAATACAGATACAGTTGCTAAAAGCAATTTTTGCCTCAACTCCTATCAGGAAAGAATGTTTAGATTAATGATTAATTAAGAATCTATCATTGCTGGTTCTTTTATTTTTTCTGGCATTCACAATTGTTGGCACTTACAATTATCTCAATCAAATCAGGTACGAAAGAAAGGAACATGCTTAAAATCAAAAACAACGTAAGTGATAGCTCTGTTTGCTTTGAGGAAGGTGACCAAATGCTGTTGCTTTGAATGGGTCTGCATGAACAGTTGGTAAAGATATGCAAAGGCAAGCCAGAGGATAGAAAATTTTTGACCAAACTCTGCATTCAAATCTTAATTTCCACACGTAGAGCCTGGGTAACCAATGGGAAATCTGTGTGCAAGAAGTAGCTATACACTTCCCCTACAGTAAGCGCCAGGAATGTGCTTCCCCCCCATCAGACTAATAAAGGCCCTTGACCTATCAATTCCTAGGCATTTCCTCCAAGAGTTCATATTGTACCAAACTCTGGGCTGAGAATGAGAGGAAAGGGGGAGATACAGCTCCAGGTTTATTTGTCATTACTGAATGGCTTACTGGTTTTAACAGAGGGGAAAAGCTTTGTTTAAATTTCCACTGAAAGTAATTAATGGTTATTGACTGGTAAATGAAGAACAGGTGACACTCTGAATTAGAAGATAAATGATCTCATGTTCTAGCGTGATAATGGGTTAGTAATTGCTACAAAACCTCAGCCTAGCGCGTCCCATCATAATGCTAGATCATGTCCAGAACACAAAGGCCTCTGTGTGAGAGGTACTCAGCCGTTCACCTCCTTATACAGCTGCGGAGTGATTTGGTCCATTTATTCTCTGATGGACTGCACGACTGAGGCAAAAGTTCACCCATTCTCACCTTCCTGTTCACATGCTGAACCACATGACCCATGACATGGCTGAACTGGGATAAAAACAGTGCCCAATTTTGGCTCTTGGCTATCTTTTAGCCATCACAAGGTTGGATATTTTAAGAATTTTTGTGGTGCAGGAACAGAGAATCATGGATTTTCCTGTATCTCTCTGCAAAGGCATTTTGGATAGGCTGATGGCAAGCCAAGAAATATTGCCACCCTCTCCCTAATTTTAGTTAACAAAATGTGGACAAATGCTGAAAAGGAGGAGAAAAATACTATGAAAATGACTCTGGCTTTGGATCTCTTAAAATAACACTGTTCCTTTAATGGCAGATGTAACAAAGCATATTTTTCATATTTGAACTCTTTTTGGCTCTGGTCTAGTGACTCACAAAGTCTAAAGGCAATACTATGTCATTTACATTTAAAGACAGAAAGCCAACTGCAGAGATACGTAGCAAGTAGAGCAAGCGGACACACTTTTATGATTATGTGGACTAGCATATCTATTCTGCATGCTTGAACTACAACTTCTGCCAAAATCTTTCCTCTTTCATCTTTTCTTCTTCCCTTCTCTGTATATAAACCCCTGCCAGCATTAAGCACCATTTTCAAGCAACGTATCCAAAATAAGAACAAGTCTTTTTCCTGACCAAATTTCTTAGCTTACAAAGCGTTTGCACCTGGGCTAGCAAAGGGAAAAACCCAGTGTGGACTAACACAGCCCCTGTATAGATACATTCTGTGCATGCCACTGCCATTGTGGTTGTGATATGTCTGCCTGTCTTGAGCATCTGGAGTATGCTGAAGCCATGTTTCACCATTAACTTTCAGTCCAGCATTGCAGTGAGAAAACATTTATTAACTGGGCTGTCATCCATGAATAACAAAGATTTGTTAGTTGAGGTTATGTTTAACTCTATTTATTTGATACTTTTCTTTCACTGTCCACTCTAGAACTGTATATTGTTAAAGTGGGATCAGTAATCAGATATCTGTCTATTTAAGTGAAAAAAGAAATACAAATCCAACATCGAGGCTTTAAAGTACAACTGATGATTTCTGCTCTAGAAATAAAAGTTGATTTTTCAAGGAACAAGTAAAGCTGAGAATGTCTTGGTTGATGCTAGACCTGAAACAGATACGACTGAATGGGATACACATTCAGAGACACACAGTGTGATCAGTGGAAAATATTCCCATTAGTACCGTAACTATTGCCTTGCACTTCCACTCAGCACTTTTTCCTGACGTCCTATCCTATAACGTCAAGAAAGTATTCCATACATACTTCTAAGTATTACACACAAAAATTCTGACTTCCTTGTATTTGTCACACACATGCAAATAATCAAACCAAATCAGTAACGTTTACTTTAGGAGACGGAACAGATAGTTGTAGCCTGATGCAGAGCGCATCATCCGCATGTTGCAGAGACAAAGGAGCAGCAACTGGTGAATGTCTAGCTCTACTTACTTATCACTTGTGTAAGGCATGGGTTACCTCAAGGCTGTCAACAATTAAGGAGCAATTTCTGACTAAGTCAGAAAACATTACCACCCAGAGAGACCCAAAAGTACATTATCACCATTTATAGAAATTCTGTCTTTACAGTATGCCATACTCTATTGTCTAGAAGTGGGCAGAGGAATTCAGTGGGTTGGATACGGTACTCTCTAGTGATCCTAGATCTAGCTATCCTGCTGGGGTCACCACTGAGAAGGAGAATTGAGCAGTTTGGGCCAAAGCATGACGGATGTGGCAGCAAGGAGAACCTTCTCCCCATATGGTGAGCACAAAGGCCTGGCATGACTGCTGTTCTTGCACACATCATGAGGAACTATTCCCCCTGTGCCACAAGAGACAAGGCTATTTTATCACCTCTGTCTCTCTGCATTGTCCCAACTCAATTGCACTGGCATGGAAAGTAGCTGCTCAGTGTCTTCTGTGCAGCACGACGTGAGGAGATGTCATGCCCACACACTTCCTGCCTGCCTGGATGTGAAGCAGTTCCAGATGCCATCGCCGGCTCCTCCTGACACAACCCAGCTGACTGGCTGTGGTTTCTCAAGCTGCTACAAAAATGACCACAATTGATGATTGTGCCTTAGAAAAGTGAGACTGAGGACATTAACTCAGAGCTCTCTTTCAATGACTTCCAGTTTTATCTATTTATTTACTTTTGGAGGGGCAGGAAAGGAAGAAGAAATGCTATGCTGGCTGACTCACTCACAACTGATTGACTCCTGCAACTGTTAACAAGGTAGGTGTGTACTGGGTGTACCTGGTAGGCATGAGAGTGTTTTATGTAAGGAGATTATATAAAGAGATGGTGATATGTACACATAATATGCAACATTCTGTAAAAGGTATCCTTACACATATTTGGCACACAATAGGGGCATAGCACACATGGCTGAAAAACAGTAACAAAGCTCAAGTGCAGCAAAAAAAGTCTTCTGGTGAGAGTTAAGTGAAAAGCTTCTGCCTGAAAGCTGACACAAAACTGTTGAGCGTGATCCCATGCTCCCTATCACAATGGGAGTTCAGTCTAAGTAATGACTATTGCTTTAGTACTCGTTTCTGTCAGTGTTACAAAGCAAGCACGGCATAGAGACTCCTGCCAAAGAAAACCACAGGGATGTGCTGCCAGGCATGCTGATACTCCCAAGAAGCCAGTGACAACAGGAATAGGGGAGTATGCATAATCAATGTATTCCTAAACTCTTTTTCCTGAAATACAACTCTTTTGCTTAAGTTAAAAGAGAAATAAAGGTGCACACCCAAGAAGCAAGAATTTTACCCCACTGTTAACAATTTGCATTTGAAAGACAAATGAAATTCACAACTGAAGTTGATGCCCATCATTGCAACAAGGGTGGCATTTTTCATAATCTCAGCTCTCTCTGAAAACCCACAGCAAGAGAAGTACTCCCTCAGGAGTGCAGGTACTCTTTCCGTGAAGAGTAACCATCCTGTTTTCTCAGATCACCAATAAGCTAAGCATCAGTGCAAGACCCGTTGCTCAGGGAACTTCCATTCATTAAAAAGCCCCTCTGAACACCGTTTAAGTATATACCAGATCTCATCAGTTTAAAGACATTTTGATACGCTTCTTCCTTAACAGTGTAATGCTGAACACGAGGACTTCAATGTCTGTGCGCAAAGCTTTCCCTCAGTGCTGTTCTTTCTATTCACAGAGGAGACATTGAGTGCTTATGACATGGCAGCTGCTTCCATTCAGAAAAGAGACATAGACAGTCACATCAGTGACTAAAAGGTATAAAATAAGAACAGATTTAAGATGAAAACATTTTCCTCAGAGAGTAAAAACACCTCATTTGATAAAAAACAAGGAGAAATTTACACTAAAAATCCCAAGAAAGTAAACAAACAAAAAAACGCTTTTACTAACATGTATGTCAGAAAACTCCTGGCTATAGTTACAGAGATAATATATCACAACTAATATTACGAACTTTCTCGGGGACTTTGGAAGTTACAGTTGATAAATTACTTCAGAAATGATCTGAAGCCTGCTTGCTGATTTAGTCAAATTGTACAGATTGGCTGTAGATGTGAACTTGTTTGGAGCTGAACTGTGTTCAGTTCCATGATTTTTTACTTTCAAGTTAAAAGGGTATGGCTGATATATTTAAAGATAATAATCCAACAATTATAAAGTTACAAAGATAATAAAACACCTGATAATCTTTGTGGAGCATCTTGAATGAAAACAATATCAATGTCTTCTGAAACAAAAGCCCTCACATCTGTAGGAAATACTAGGAAATACTGTCTAACTTTTCTCTTGTAAGCAGATAGCCCAATTGTTTTACAGATCTCAGTCAGGACTTACGAAACTTTAATAGGCAGTTTTATTAACAAAAACCACAAGAATTATAATTCAGATAAACTTTAAAGGTCAACCTTCCCTGCTAGCACAACACGATGTTTCTCATATGCACCTCAGGTGAACAAGTTGAACACAAAGATCTTATTGTGTTACGAAAAAATATGCTGTCCTTTTTTTCTTTTTGTTTTTTCTTTTTTTTTTCTGCTTGTGTCACTCAGTGTCAGAATATTGTTCTTTAAGTAGATGGAAGTATTTCTATACAGTTTTACAGCCGATCTTTAGTTGCTAGCTGGAGGCAAAAAGAAACAGTAAAGCTGTTTGTTGGGAAACCTCACCAACAATGAAAATTAATATAGTCTTTTTTCCCTGCCAAAAAATTTTGAACAGATTTTTTTAGTCCACAATGGTTTATTTATTCTTCAAATGGTTAAATTGAAAGTGACATGCATGACACAAAGTAATTTAAATGAAAAGATACAGAAAGGATGCATATATGCTATGTTTCTTTCATTTTAATTTTGGAGGATATTGTCGCAATTGCTAACAAAGGGGTGCTTTAAATTCTGTTTAATAAAAAAAGGAAAGAAATTCAAAGCTAAACAGAGAAAAATGAGATAAATTTGAATTACAGAAGGTATGTGTGAGTTGTAAGCACTCAAGTTTGTGTTACCTAGCCAAAACTATAGAACAAGTACACGTTTCCCAGGCTCCACCTAGCAGACAATTCTGAAAGATGTTTGACCCAGTTCCCCCTCCCTTTTTTCCTTCCAGAATTAATTTTCCCTGCTATTTTTATATGAATGAAAGACAAAATGCCTCTTCACAAAGAAGCAGACTCCTATTTGACAGGATTAGTCACCACTAAAGTAAAGGGTTGTACCCGGGTTGCGGTGAGGGTAGAGCAGTCTTAGGGATCCATGCCAGGAAGGACTGGTTGGGGCCATGATCTAACCACAAGCAAACAGACTAGGCTTTCAAGTCAAGCACTGACATGTTTACTGAAGCAAAATGATCAGCCCCAAAATAACGATCGCAGCGTAGATATCGATCACAAAATATTTACAGTGCAATATTTGACTATAAAAAGATCTCAGGTCATGCTTCTGACACCTGTTTGTCTCCTGTTGCCTTCCTGGATTGCTCAGACACCTACGGCTAAGCACGAGCTGACGTGCTTTCTTTGAAGGAGGTCAGAGGAGCTGCACAATCTACAGATCAAAGTGCTACTGATCCCAACGCACTCCAAAATGCTGTTGATCTGTAGCGTGATTCTGGCACCGAGTTTCTCTCTCTCAGCCTCCATTTTCCTTCCTCCCATTAGCGAGCATTGCTCCTTCAGCCTGCTGGCCTCTATGCACAAGGTGTGGAGGCCTGCAGGGATCTGCCTCGTGCCTATCAGGAGAGGGCCCTGGCAGGGTTAAATCACTCATATTGCTGTAGGAAAGCCCTAAGAGGCTCAGAAAGCTGCCAGAGCACAGGCAGATAGGCTTAGAGATAATAAGTCGGCACTTCATAATGTTTATACATATTTGAGGGTGTAATTGGGAAGGAAGAAGAAAAAGCCTTTACAGTAGTACAGGTAACAAAGCAAGAGTACTAGGATAAAATGCATGCAGTATTTTTTATTATTATCAAAGAAATATAGGGAGATTGACAAATCTGAATTCTGTTTTATAATTTACATTTCCTCCAAATTTCCAGAACTCTGATTTCATGTTTTTGAACACTAAGGCGTTTTCTCCTCAGACTGCTACCAGTATCCTAATGATGATATGCTCCTGAATAATACTCTAAAACAATTAACCTGAAATGTTCATTCACTCATGATGAAGAAAAAGGTTACTATTCACTGGCTTCTTATAAAAGTGGAGTTGACATCCACTTACCCATTCTCTGAATAATCTACACAAATAAAGAGTGTGCTACCTTTAACACATCACTGAAACTTTTCACTTTCTAGTTTTACTCCAGTTTTCAGTCCACTGGAGTTGGAAGATTAAGTTTTTCACATTTAAGTCACCATTACATATGAGGCAGTGGTAAAAATACACATCCGGCAGTGTTTTATTAACTATGAAAAGCACAAAATAAACCTCAAAAAGCACCAAGATGCTAAAGTAATCTCATGCCTGATTCCGTGGAATTTTTCTTTTCCTTTACCAGAACATTTCAGGTGACAACGTTTTGGAATTTGATGCTAAATTCCCCTGGTTGAGTAAAGAGGCAAGAGCGCAACCTTGATGCCTCAGGGATACGGTAATGCAATACAGAGGGATTTCTTTTCTTTTTATTTTTACCTCATGTCACAAGTTCAGTTTTAGGCCAACAGTACCCAAGCCCGCCACCATGTGATTCAGCAGCTTATGCAAAGAGTCTGGCGGTTTTTACCCAAGCCCTAGGACACAGGAACGCACCTCACAGATCCGTGGCCACGGTGTTAGCGTTTCTGCTGCTCTCACCAGGATCAGGCTGCTCAGTGCTGGGGGCTGGATCCCAGCTCACAGTCTATGCCATCTCAGACTGGGGCATGGGAATTTCAGCTGGAACAAGTCAACGGTAAAATGATCCCAGAAAGCAAGGAATGTATTTTAGAAGTCTGGCTGTGCAGTGCAGATGTTGAAAGACAACAGGAAGTTTTTGTTCAAGCACGCTCATGATACGTTTGCTAGGCACTTCACATTGACCTTCCCGTGGCTTGTTCTGGTCATTCTAATTCCACCGTTGTTAGTAATTGCTGCTTCTGCAGCGGCTGTTAATCAGACTGAATCCTGAGTCAGGGAATGGGAAGGGTCTGCATTAAACAAGATATGGCTGCTCTCCGTGGGCTAGTGTCAAAATGGAACAGAAAATTTTATTCAGTTTGTTCCCAGCAATAAATACAGTTCTGGCATCCTGGATAAATCCTTCGCATAACAGCATGTGTTCTTTCATGCACCCTGGGAGCGATTCTATTTAAAGCCACGGAATTGTGGGTGTGAGACTGTAAGCACATCCACTTACCCAAAACAAAATTAAAACCTGTCTTATATGAGAGTCAGGAGAGCTGTTACTAAAAATGCAAACCATATGAAGTTTTAAGTATACTTATGCTTTTTATCTGTCTCTGTGTAGCATATACAATTGACTTTCACTGCCTGAGATGAAGTGCTGACAAGTGTTTTACCATATTATTACAGAATACCCCAGTAGCATTATCACACTTTGGCTTTTGCTTGCAATAAATCCGTGCTAGAGGCATGTCAGAAGTCATCACTTGTATCGCATCCAGACAGAGTAAGGACCCTCCCTCCTCAACGGGTATGAAGGAGGCTCCTTGCTAGGTACGCTGCCACTAAGGCTGCAATAACCTCCGCAGGCCAGACACCAGAAACAACATTCCCACAGTGTTACTTGGCGAGGCCAGAAGTCTGTTCCTGGGCAAATAACAGTGGCACTGGCATGAGTCATTACAGAACAAAACAGATTTATCACCACAACGACACTATCATCCGTTATGCGCCTGTTTCCATGCGCAAGTCTCCACTCTCTCTTTTTTCCCTCTCTTTTCGGAAATTTATAACCCCACTGGTGAAACATATTTCAGGCCGGGACAGAAAATGAACGTAATTTTCTGCTCTGAATATATTTATATTTTAATAACTATTCTATAAGCTACATTCTAATTTCACAGGTCCAGCTTTGGGTCCAGCCTGTTTATTAGTTTTGGGCTGGCTAGAGCAAATGATGAGCAAGACACTATCTCTAGTCCTAACCTCAGAAGGATTGCCTTTGTGGCTTTGATTAAAGTATTTAATCTTGCATCCCAACTTTTGCCATCTGTGAAGTTGAAGTGCTGATATTTGTGTGACAAGAATGCTATAAGAAAACTAAGGGTAATGAACATCTTATGATGAAATGCATTATTTGTTATTTAATTAGATTCCTCTATCCACATTTTTACAATAAAACTATTTTTCCCTCTAGGGGTAGGAATCCAAACATTCTTCCTTAAGGCTGACTAGCTCTGGACTAATTAAGCAGTGAAATAAAGGGGCAAGAAAACCTGTGGATGAGAACACACAGAAATGACGGTTACATTACGCGTTCCAAAACTCAATTGAATAGCCATTTCCTGAGACACTGCACATTTCTTTTGTGATGTAAGAGAAGTGAGATAACTATTCACGAGATCAAGATGCTAGTAAGCAAGTTCCAGTGGTTACTTGGTGACTTTTTCTCTCTTGCCTAACCTTCAGCAAATTTAACTTTTTTCCCCTTTGCACAACAATTGAGGGAAACCTGAAAATAAGATCTTTGAATCTTTTCCCATAGAAAAGAGCTTCATCTTGCCAGCTGTGGCTGATCCTGCATTCACATGAGAGTCATTTCATGAACTTCTACAGCCTGGCAGTAGGTGTGGAAGAAAGGAAAGTGGGGCCCATAGTACCTAGTAATGTAAGCAGCTCTTGGAGATTGCAGTGTTTTCTGGATCAGGCCCAAGAGGCGGTTGTAAATCCGGGCAAGAAACAAACCATTGCATCAAATGGTGAAATAATTACTAAACTTCTTATTAAACCTCGTCACTTAGCATTCTTCCACTTTCCAGCACAAAGAAAAAGACCAAAGAACTCGAACAGACTGAGAAAGAAGGAAATAAAACCATGTAGCTGCACATCCCACGGGCACATCTAAAGCTCGGGACCGCCACAGTCGGACCTCCCTCAAACCCTGCTCTTTCTAGCTGCCACCTCTCCTCAGTCCCCACGCTGACCCCCTGAATCAAGCCAGATGGGACTGGTGGAGACATGTCAAGGAAGTGCTGAAAAGGTGACTTGGGTCTCTGGCAGCTAGTCTGGAGCTAGTTTCTATGCGAAATCTCTGGGGGCTGCTGCTTTGCAATTTCTCAGGAATGTTTAATTCTCCTCATCCCTTTACTGAGTCTCTCTGGAGAGGTCACAGAGGCCTGTGACATCCCTGGAGGGCACTGCCTAACTAAATTAGCATGAGATAACTTTGGACTCTCTTCCAAACAAGAAAATACAAGGGAGAGAATTTCATTAAAAGCAGAAGACTAGGTGATCCAAGTTAATCCCAGCCCAGAGCTGCTGCAGAAATGTTCTCTGTTTATATTTTGACTTTACTCTCTGTTACAGAGTTCACTGACTATAATGGAAGCTGTGTTAAGTGCACAACTTGACCTCAGTTGACCAAATCTTAGTTTCGTAATAAAGACAAAAAGTGGGTTTGGCGGCTCTAAAAGGTCTGATGAGTAGCTGTTTTGCCTGTGGATGTGTTACTGTGTAGGGCACTAAGTAAATGGCAAAAGATATACTCTGATGCACTTCAGTTTTTGTGTCTGCTTTTTCATCAGGAAATATGAACTCTAATACACAGTGGAATTACAATTCATACATATACACATGCAGGTTTAGCGTTCATTAGCAAAGCAAACACTACCAAGTTCCAAACATGCATTTTTTTTAGACTTCTACACATAAAGTTTTGTTTAGGTTCCCTCAGTGGAGGGAGGAAAAAAGACACCCCAGGACATAGAAAGAAAAAGAAGATTTAGAGAGAGAGGGAATGCTGACATCTGCATGCACTTCTGACGTAGCACATTTCCAGTGCAAGTCAAGGGCAGGGTAAGACACACAGGTAGCTCGACACACCCTGCAGTACCCCACCTCATCTTCCACCAGCGGTAGACATGCAGCATATACCACACCAAATCCCTCTGAAACAAGGATTTGATGCTCTGTATACAAACAGGATATGGAGTGAATGAGAAACTTTTTGCCCAGTGTGAGGTTGTAGTAGCTGACTCGAGGGAAACAGAAGATGAAATAAACATGTACAGAGAAAACTTGTTGCATGAGCCAGATCTTTTGGAAAAGCTAGGTTGGTGAGATCCAGAAATTCATGCTTCAAAGCATTATTAAACATACTGGTAGGCATAAACTGAGACCACCTAACAGTGCAACGTGAATGAAAATTATATTATTCTGAACTTAAAAAGTGAAATCTTACTTTATTAAATGCTGTTGATAAGCATAACAGCATGTTTTAGGTATTTTGGGACAAATAATTCTCCCTCTGAGAAGGCAAGAAGAAAAGGAAAAAGCATGAAAGTTCACACAGTTCATGCTAAGGACAACCCAATGTGCTCTCCCTTCAGGAAGGAACGATCAGCACGGCCTCTTAGATACACTCTGAGGGTATTAATTTATTGGGAAACATGATTTCAAGTCAAGACATCTTGGGGTATCAACAGGCTCCCCTAGACTTTTTACCCCCGTCCTAATTGTCTTCTTTCCACAGAGTGACATGGCTGCCACAGAATTTGTACATGAGCAGCCAAAAATCAACACAATCTCTTCCACTGAGCTTTTCCAAAAGTGTCTGTTCAGTAGGTGCTTTTCTAGCCTTCCTTAGAAAGAAGGATAGACTGAAGGAGGGAGATATTTCTGCGTGGGAGAGCGGCTGGAGAAAATGCATGAAAATCAGCTCTTCCTTCTACAGTGAATACTCCCTACCCTTCCCTAAAGACTACTTTGTCACTGAAATCATACCCTGAAATCAGGCATGTGGGCCCAAATCCTGGCCCCCTGAAGTCACTCAAATCTTTGCCGTAGACTTCTGTGAGGATGGAATTTCATTCTCAGTGCAGGAGCCTGTCACAGCCAAAAGTGAAAAAAAGGGTGTTTTCCATACAGGCTCTGCTTTTCTACTTTTATGCCCCTCGGGAAAGTGGTGCAATTAGATCCCTATTATTATATTCTGGAAGGGCACATTTGGCACGGCATGTGAGTTTATGTACTTTAAAAAGTTTATGCACTTAAAAAAAATAGAAGGAAATTTTAAATATAAGTTACTTTCTTTCAAACACCAGACTTTATATATAAACAGTTCAGAGCTATTATAGTCTGGTAAGTGAATAATTAGGAAAAAACATGCATGTGAATTATATGATAAGCTGGCAAAGAATGATTGCTAAATAAGATTATTGCTTCTCTTTAATACCAAAACAAAAGATAAGAATTCGTATTTGTGTCCAAAAAATAATCATTCTAACTTCAAATATTTGAATGAGAACCATAAGGAGGTTCATTTTCAGCTAAAGGTTGATGCCTTTATGGTAGGGCTTCCTGGAAAGGTGCAAATAGAAAAATTAATACAAGTAAACTAAAGGATCTCAAAAACTATGTTTGTAACTACATTAAACCCATGTATCCTTGGCCAGAATGAGAGTTCTATCTTTTATCTACCTAAATTCAGGACACTTCAGTCTTGAATATAAGCCCATATTGGAGTTTAATTTAAGTGAAATGATCTACTTTACTTCATTCAGGCTGATGGCCAGACATAATGTAGTACACTGATGGGAAAAAGAATATCTATGGTGAATGACACTCGGAGGTCTTACTGTGAGCACTGAATTTTCTAAAGAAAGTCCACCTTGTTTTCTGCTTCCTTAAAAACCAACCTTCTCTTCCCCAGGTTTTCACTGGATACACTAATCTTTAATGTCCTAAATTATGAACAATGGTATTTTGAAGTATTTACCAAATGATGTGTTTTGTCTCTTGGGAATGCAGCAAGCCAGCGGTGAAGAAATTCCTTGAATTTTCAAATGCAGCATGCATGGAAGGACACATACACACTACACATCCATCCTCATATATCATATGCATATCCTGATGTAAATTAGTCTTCAATATGCTTTCAGATGTTTCTGGGTAAAACTACAATATAAACCTGAATTATTTTCATCACGCTCAAGCTTTATGCCTTACCAGTACAGACCTACACAGGGAGAGAGGATTTTGTCACAGGACAGGAAAGGAAGATGCCTTTCTTCCAGCTCCCCCAGCAATTCAATGCCTGGAGGAGCGACAGGAAAGAAAGCATGGTGACCCCTCTGAACTTGTGGAAGCAGCTGCCAGCTCGGCAGGAGAATTGCTGATGGACTGTAGTACCTACCGCTGGAAGAAGCCCTTAAGCCAATTCTCTCTCTCCTTCTCTCTCTTTTGTTACACCCTCTACCCCCAAACTATGCAAATGGTGGAGGAAGAAAAGAGTTTCAGAAACCTCAGGAGTCAGCTTGCTATTAGAACTGATAGAAAACTCACCAAGTTAAAGTTCCCAGTTGTCCATCCAGAACTAAAACAATATAATTCCTATACTAAGCAAGTAAGACATAACTTTGTTTAAGATACGATTTATGTATTGCTTCAGCCCTCTGAAACACTTTGTCATTTGGCATATTAATATCCTTGGTCTTTGAATTTAAACTTATAAAAAAAATTTAATCTTCTAAAAAAAATTAAACTTGGCAGAAGTAAAACAAATCTACATTTCATATGTAGAGAAAATACCACACAGAGGGAAAATGCTGACTTTTCTAGTACTAGTTTTAAAGGTATCTCTGAAAGTCTTCCAGCCAGTTACCGCAATGGAGTTTAGCAACAACTTACTCCCTTTACCTTTGAGAAAATGATGTCATTAAAAGAATAGGAAGCAAATTAACCAGACAAGGTAAGAGGATTTTTTATTTTTTAAGATAAAAGAACATCAGGGAAACCAGAACACGGATGACATTCTGATCCTCAACATCCTATATATACACATTTAAACTTAGGGGTCTCATGAAGGAATATGAAGGAATATGTGAGGGAAATACAGACGTTTTACAGCACCACATGGAGATGCCACGTGGCTCTGAATCACAACAGCTGGTCAGTTACAATTTTTTGGTTTGCCTGTTGTAAAGCCGGTGTAAAAAGTATCGTGTTAGAACCCTGCTAGAGAGCTTTAGTGAAAGCATTTTACCTTGTACTTGTGATGGGTTAAAAGCATACAGAGTTGGTTATCCTGGATCAGCTACACACAGCAATTCTCTAAGCCACAACAACTTGCATGTGTAACTCACCACTAAGAGTGCCTGTTCTTTTGCTGCTTTTCTTTTGCCAGCCAAAACATCTAAGGGATTCGAGCATGGCCCCTGGCTTAGCAAATACTTCAAAACACAGGGTGTAGACCAAGTGGGATTGCTAACAAACTGAAGTGCTCCGGCCAGAAGTAAGGCCATGAGCTTCAACAAACTCAGACCCTTCATGAGGAAGCTGAGGCTCTGCAGTTAAATAAGAGAGCTGATATGAGGCTCAAAGCGAAAGGCAGAAGAAAAGGGAGGGGGAGGAGACATTTTCTGGCATCTGACCCAGCTTTAAAACTGTGTTTCACTTTCTTAAAGAAAAGCAAAACACTCCTCACAACTTTGGGAAATCTGTAGAAAAGCAACAGAAAACATTGTTTCAGTATGCAATTACGGTTGCTGAAATGACGCATCATCTATGAATGGAAGCACTTAGAAAAAGTAAACTAATTCTTAAGGACAATGGCAAACATGCATCAGACCTAAATTTGCTCTTTCATTGGCACGGTTACATTGGCAATTCAATTACTCCAGATTTACACTACCTTAACAGAAAGCAGAGTAAAGCCCATTATCTGCATCAGTGACAAAGAAACACTGATATCCTGTGTAAAAAAGTCTTGATAAAAACCACAGAATGCATGATTTATTCAGTAAATTAAAATCTAGACTAACCACAGAATTCCTAATAGCAGTAAGGATAGCAGTAGCAGTAGTAGTAACAATAGTAATAGTAATGCGGCCATAAAATACAGGCATGCATCGCTCATGTTCAAAAGGAGGCCTGTGTCAGTTATATGATTCAAGAGTTTTATAGTTGTCTTGTTAAATGATATACACAGAAAACACAGAGCTCAACAGTAGAAAATGCATTATGGAAAACTCCTGCTCTTAATTGGTAAATTTACAAAGGCTAATGTGTTCTGTTCAGCAGCATCCCAATAGCACTAATATGGAAATCAACATTGTAACCACTGAAAGTCAGCCAGCTCACAGGTCACACTTAAGACTGTACGTTGTAATAAAAGTCCTGTGCTTTACTAGCTGGTAAAAGTAAGCTGTTTGCTTATCATCAAGATCAGATTTAAGACTTTCTATGCCATCAGCTTTGAGCATTCCAGTTTTGAAAGCAAGAGGATAAATAACTTCAAACTGTGTCCTTCCCCCTAGAAAACCTTTTGTCTCCTACATATTTGGTGTAAAACAGACACATATCGTTAGATTTTCAGTTGTTCACTGCTAAAAGGCTTATGCACTTCACCTGCACGTTTTTGTGTTCCTTTATTCCTGCTCACTTCAATAGAGATCTGGCAAAGGGATAACTGCTGCTAAAATATGAAATGACTGCAAGTCTTGCTGGAATAGGAGGTGTCAAGGCGTGAGATACTCTTATCAGATCACTGAGGCACACTAGGTACTGGAGAAGGCTCACAGGAAGGATGCTTGTAATGCATGGAATATTGAAAACACTCATTATGCGTGGGAAGCTTCAAGCAGGGTTTGCAGCTCATTAGATATCAGAGATCCAGCCATGCACTACAGAGCAACTGGCTTGCTTACAAAACTACACCTTCAAAAAAATTTTTTAAAAAGTTCAGACTTGCCAGCTTTGGAGACAGATTTATTGCACAGGAACACAGCCTGTGTTTTTTTGTTTGTCTGTTTGTTTCATTTCAAATGTGGTTGGCTTGTGTAACAACTAACACAAAATAATTACAGATGGACAGGTTGAGGTTTGCTCAACATACCTGAGCAGCAGTATGAAGGTTTGTGTGAGCTGCCTGCCAGCTGCTCTGTCCTACCAAGGCCAATGCAGAGGATGCTGGTGGGGAAACCCTTTTTCCCTGCCAGTCAGTTGGATAATGCAGCTCCATGTCCCAGAGAGATTGGCCTGGCAGGGGCTGGGGGCAGGGCACAGCCAGCCAGGAGGGCCACAGCAATAGCAGATTGCTTCCTGCCAGGAGCAAGGGTTAAACCAGGAAACACACTGCTGTTGTAGCACTGCAGCTCATGCCCAGGTCTGCTGACAGCATTCGTTTGCTTGCCCTAATTCAAAGCAGGACTGCATATCGATGGTGGAGCCCCAAATATGATACCGGGTGGGCATCCAGTTCTTTGCTTTTCTAGGTAGACTGCCATATAGAAGTTAGTTTGATCAAGGACATGAGAAAAGGTAAGCTTGGATTCATGGCTCTGACTGTAGCTACTCAGCTGGACAACGGGAGCCTACAATATTGTTCAACCACAAAGAGAGAATAAGTATCTGCCAAAGTCCCACATAAGCTGTCATCAAGGCACTTCTCTTGGATCAGCCCTGATCTCACCAGCAGGCATTGCTAACTCAACTGGAACATAAATTCTTTGTATGTATGCCAAGACATTTCATCTCTTAATTGAAGTAAAAAATGTCCATATTTGCAGGTCACTAGAAGAATCCATTCTTTCCTAGTGCAATCCCAACATACCCCTTTCTAAGCATGCCCTCAGTGACAATTCTGATTTGGGAATGTCACCGAGGAAAAGGAAGGATGCAGTGTGGCACAAACACTTGCTAATGTGGCCAGATCCCTGTGGGCTATCATGGGAACAGTAAGAAACAAAGGAACATCTGATGCTATATCCAGTCCTCAGGGCAACATACAGCTGGTAGATCTTTTATTTTACATCACTTTGTGGTATTTACCAAAATCCCTTTGAAAATTTCTGCAATTAGTCACTCTATAATACTTTACCATACATCAACACTATGAACATAAAGTATTTATAGCTGTAACTTACAACAGTAAGTTGTATTGGTCCAATGAAAATCATTAAACCATCATCCCTCCATCACAATTTCACAACTAGAATCACAAGTGTTTTTCTTCAGATATTGTCTGTGTACGTTCAGTTTGCAGCTCCATGCCATTAGAAGCGTACAGATGTACTTGCCTCTTGGTAAATACTATGTAAATTTGTTCTTATGATTATAGCACTTGCTAAAATGAGCATGATAATTAGGAGGCAATCCTCACTTTATGAATTTTCCATAGTAGGTTTGATGCTCCAAGATAAGCCTCCAGTTCATCAAAATAGCTGTGCATGTTCTTAATTTTAAACATACTCTTACTCTACCACAATTAAGCAAAATACTTAAGTACATGCTTGTTGCTTGGAGGGGTTTAAATCTGTTGACTTTAATTAGATTTACATCCAGACTGAAGTTCTTTCCTGAACTGAGGCCTGTGAAGTACAGTGCTTTGAAAGAGGAAGTACTGAATGAAAACTAAGAGAGCCTATTCCGATTATCATCTTAATATGAAATACTACTTTGTATTTTTACATGCATTAGCTAATTAAGACCTACAACTTCATCCATAAATAAGATAGGAAATGTTTTTACCTCTATTATATATTATCCGACTCCACTGTAAAAAAAGTCTCACACTTATCTCAAGTCTGATAAATAGCAATTCAAACTACAAAAAGCAAACTCTTTTCCTTGTGAATTAGTCATAGGACAACAGACAAAGACTGTTGCAGATAATAATCATATGTTTCTTATGCAATTACTTGTGACATTCTGGGATGGTGTCTTTACGGATCTATGCATAAACTTTAAATGGTTCAGTGCTAATTTTCCTAAGTTCGTACTGTCTGAGGTCTTCTTAATAATTTTCTTTTAAAAAGCATGACCAATGAAGAAATCTCCATAAAAGCACTAGATACTAATCGTAATTTTAAATCAGACAGACAGGAAATTGCCACACCCTACATTAGTGAATGCATCCAGGTCCCATGGTAGTCTTTATGGTAAGTTTAGATTGTCTATGGGAAATGAAATCATGTGCCAAAGGCCAAGTAAACCCAAAATTAAAATTCAGAATAATGTCTCCCAGTTGCATTCATAATCCTGCTTATTACCTCTTACATCATTATAAAGCATTCTCCAGAATAAAACAACCCACTGCTGTGCTATGTATACCACTGATACACTATAGGCCGTCCAAGTTCTGCTCCAAAAGCCAAATATCATCTACTCAGTTGTAAAAATTGTGCTCAGAGTCATCACTCACGTCTATGGGGTGGTCAGACTCTTGGATACTGGATGTCTTGGAACTATCTGCTGTGAATTCTTAAGCTGGTTTTATCACAAGCCCTCTAATTCACATTTATATATTCTATTCTGCACGATGATGACAGCGAACTGCAATCTACAGCACAATTCTGATGAAGTTATCACTGAAATTGTTGTGGTGTTTCTGGACAGTGTCTTCATAGACACCTGCATATCTTTTAAACGGTTTGTTGCTATCTCCTCTACGTGAGTTTGTAAAACCTACCATCTCTCTGAAGTTCATATTGAGCGGTCTCAATTCCCTTCACTGTTATCTGTGAGAATAGGAATTAGAAACTTTGACGACCTGGTGAAATCACTCACTCAAGAAATCAAACCAAACAATAAAACTAAGTAGCCTAAATATCGTTTAGCAGAAATATGGCACCTGCAACCCATTACTGAAAGAAGAACTCAGTAACATAAAATATAGTGATCAAGTTTTCAGATAGTGCAAAAGATGTTAGTGGAGAATGAAAATAGGGTAAGTTTATTTTCTTCTGGTTTCTAACTTCATTTAGATTTTGTAGTTGGCAGCATGTCAGGACCAACAGGCTTCCGGCAGGAGGTCATTATTTTAAAACATTAACTCCCATGTTAATGTTTGATTTTGCTAATGTTTAAATTAGGATATATTTCTGAGCAGGAGAATGGAAGGGAAAAAAGATCACACACAATGCTTTTTATCCAGTAAAAGTAGCCAGAAGTGGGTTAAAAAAAATCCCCTGAACCCAATTTCTTCCTTCCTTTGTAAGAGACATTGCCTGCTTATAATTAATTTCTGATATCACACTCAACTCCACTTATAAAACACATTTGAAATACGCATTATGGTAGCATAAGTAGGTCGCAGACATAGTACAATTCATATAGGTAACTGCTAAATTGAGGTGGCAGGAAAGATGTGAAAATCCAAAGAATGAGTTCCGAGTCAGACCTGAAAGTGTGTGTCATCAGAGATGTGGTGCTCTGGGTGAGACCTAAAGCTCAGCCCCTCACTCTGGGAAGTCATCAGAGACTTCATCACACTTTTGACAAGAAAAGAGAGATCAGCTCCTGGTCAAGTAGTGCCTGGGTTAAATAATTGGCCAGTTGGCATTGGGAGGGTGGGACCGCAAAACAAAGATGAACCACAAGTACAGGCAGATTGTACAAACAGTAATTCTTGCCTCTTGGATTATCCTCAAGGTTAGCTTCATAGCTGATGATCTCACAAATTCACTAACTTACTCTTCAGAATAAAAGACTGAATATTTAAGGAACCTGCCCTGATTCAAGTGACAACAAGGCACCAAGAGACTCTGATTTATCTGAGCTAACTCTGAGTTGGATATCTCAGGCATTCGAGTACACAGGATCCACTGCGTGTAGGTCCCTAGTCTGCCATCCACTCCTGCAGCCACACTTAGCCCTGTCCTCTCCACAGTTCTGACAGCATCGCATGTATTTCACTCTCTGTTGATAGTCTTGAGTAATACTACTGTCATGCCTTAAACTTCAGCTCACACTTCATCTAGTTTCCACATTTTTTCATAACAGGAAATGTGATTCATACATATCTTTAATTACATGTATCAATGTAAAAACGTTTAGCTGTTGCAACAGCAAAGTCTGGGTATCAAAATGCTTTCAAAATTTCAGAGTGGCTTTAAAGAAGAAAGGAAGATTTCATGCCATGATTCTCCCGTGACGCTCTATGGGCTCTTCAAGAAGACCATGTCTCCAGTACTAACATCCAGCTACCACACTGATCATGAACTTTTGTTCTCGGCAAGGAGGAATTTGGCCAGAATTTCCTACTTTTCTTTACATAACAAGGCTCCCTGCAGAGATATGCTAAATTTAGATACAAATGAGGCTTCATCCAGGTTTCAGCTGCTGCTGAAGAAGCCTTATAGGCAATCTAATCAACAAAAAAGAATAAAAAATAGCAAGTTACAAAAAAATGACTTCTGAGATGACATGGATTATTGCCATTAGTGTAGTCAGCTTCACGCAAATCACAGAAAAACTTACATGATTTACATGAGAGGAAGAAGAGTAAATATAGCAATTTTCTGCTTTAGTATCTGACAGCAAAATGCAAATTTTCATTTCAGTTGTGCACTTGCTAAATGAGGACACTGACTATTTGATGTACAAAATAGTGGGAAATTAGAGAAATAAAATTACAAAACAGAAATCAGGTAAATAAAGAGTAGTGTCGTTTTTGAGGACTTGATGGCCAGAGGTATATCACTAACAAGCTGCCTCTACCGTAAAATAATTGATTTGAATGAATGCATTCTGTCAACTAGTCATTTGCAATTATTACTTTGTTATCTTGGGTTTGAATAATGGAAGTAGATGTGTAACTTAAAACAAGAAATATCTGTCAAGCAAGAAAACTCAAGATACCTTTTAATAATATACCAGAGAGCTGCTTTACTGTGTTTCTTCTTTTGAACTCCTAGATAGTATCAGCCGAGGAACATTCTACTGTTTTATGTACATTTCCCTCATCACTACAGTATCTGAAAAGCTTCCAGTAGTTCATTAAGCAACATGACTAACCTCCCTCATTTGTGGTTTCTTCATTCTCTCTCATCCTCTCCCCAAGGGGAGAGCTGGGTGTGCGCGAAGCAGTGTTTTCATTTACTGTTGTTTCTTCTTTTATTTTCTTTAATTTGTGCATGCTACTCTGCATTCATAACAAAGAGATACATGGTTTTTATCTCGATTTCTGGCTTTGTAACTCACATCTTACTGAGAGTAACTTGCATTCCTTGCCCTGTTTCTGTGTTTCATTACAAACTGCCCTGCCGCTGTTTCATACACCTAAAGGATGCACAGTAAGTTGATATCCAACACAGAAGATATCAGCTAAGTCAGGGAAAGTGAGTGGAAGGGTGGGAGAAAGGTCTCGGGTAGTTTACGCAGGCCATGCCACCTTCACAGATGCTGAAAGGCCTTGTGTTTCCTAAGATGAAGTACTACAAGATCTGCTGCTGTGCTATTGCCATGGACAGCAAGCCAACGTTAGCACCCAGAAAGGGTGTGAATGGAGCTGCACAATTTGTTTACTGTGTGTGTTTACTTTTGCTCCTACTGCATAACCGCATGAATCAAGACAGCTTTTCACATATAAAACGAAAAGCTTTATATATAAAAAAATGGAGCCTGCCTTTTCCTCTCCATTACACCAGCATATGCAGAGCATAACTTCACTAGCTCACCATACGCTTCTGCTACATAAGAAGAGATTACATCTTGGCAGCATGTGCCATATCTTTTTTTTAAATCCCAGACAGAAAGATGTTATGCTAGGAACACTGTTTAAGTTAGAGATAGACTGTCATAAGTATTATGGAAGGCTATTTCAATTTTTATGCATTCACCAAATTGGTATCCGAACACTGGGAATAGTCTTAGTTCCCATAGCCAACATTTCTAGTATTATCACCTCTTTCGATATAAGTTCATGTTCATGTCTAGCTGTAATAAGAAATACTAAAACAGTCTCTATTTCTGCAATGCTTTCACCAGTACATCCCAAAACAGTACAAGAAAAGGAAGTATCTATTGTTATTTTATTGACAAGGAAAGTAAGAGAAAAGAAAATGTGAAGACTCATTCCAAGTTAGACAATAGGTCAGAGGTGAAGCTGCAGCAGAACTCCAGGGCTTGTAGATCTCGACATACCAGTCTGTTCCCAAGGCAATTTTGCCACATGAATTTGTACCAACCCTTTAAAATATGCATCACAATGAAAGGAAAATTACACTAATGTGTGCTTGTGTATATACAAAATTAACTTGTTTTCTTTTTTTCCGAAAGACAAATTTCTGTGCACGCTATCAGAGCCCTGGCACATCATTATCCCCTGTTTGACTCCTGTCAGTCAGAGCAGTAGCAGTTGGCTTGAGACTATGCTCAGGATAGGAGGAGATGGTGACTGAGTGACTGAATCTATAATCAAGTGCTGAGGACACTATTGAAAGACTGCAATATTCCATTGCCTGGAAAACAAGAAAGCCTTAATATGGAAAAGACTGTGAAGAGGGCTAGGCTTTCCAGTTGACATGCCCAGCCATAGGTCCAGCTTGACTCTAATGGAAATCCCGAAAGGACTCTTCAAGACTTGCCTGTTGTCTTCCAACAGTGCTGCACTGGGCGTCAGCTGTCCCATCAAGGGTCTTGCTGAATCTCAAAATATTCCCCGAATCGAACAGACACGATTTCTGGCACAAAACCAGCCACTACAGGGCCATCTCAACTTCCCCTTACCTTACTGCTGCCAGTGTGTGCAGCTTGGGAGGAGAAGAGGGGGCAATGTTTTCCCCTCACAGTGGCTTTCTTGCTTGGGACTCAGCAAACTGCAGCACTGATGTCAACAAGTGCCACAACAAACTCAAGCTTGCTGTTTCCAACGAGCCAGTAGCGTCATTCTAACAACTCCTGCTTCAGACAGCAGAACATGCAGAAACAGCATGTTTCTATTCAAGCTATTTAGTTGCTCTGAGACTTTTGGCTATGCCTCCTAATAATTTGCCTTGCTTTTCACCTTGAAACAGTTTTGCCTCTGAGATACTTTCCTGATCATTGTTCTGCCAGGTTATTTGTTTGTTTGTTGCTGCTTGTTTGTTTTTTACAAGTTTTCTCAGCCAGTCTTTTTTATGGTCTTAGGCTGCTGTCAATTAGCTGAGAACCAAAGTGTGGGTTAAATTTAAGATAACTGCTTCTTGTTTAGTTTGATACAGAACAGGTATGATACAGACTTCCACCATTTTTTTGGATCCTTTTTTAAACAACAGAGACATCACTGCATTTCCTGCAACACTGATAACATCTCAGCCACTTGCGCATTCCATTGGTCTGCAGACACTGTAGAGGTTGGGTCAGTCCTGTCCTTAGGCCTGGATCAGACTTTTGCATCTAATGGAAAACAAAGCACTGCCTCCATTGGAGGCACTGGGAAAGGATGTCACAAAAATGAGAAGCCCAAGTGATCAAGTGGAAAACGTATGCTCCTATGAGGCAATACAGTAACAGATGCAAAAGCAATTGCTTTCCTAAACAAGAATGCACAGAAAGTCCCAGAAAAATACATTTTTTTTTTTAAGAAATAGAAAGCTAAATATTGTCCAGACATTTGCTGGCTTAAGCTTGAGGGCCTATGTGCAGAGTATTCACACTGGGACTCCACTCTCTTCTCTCAATAACATTATTTCAACTATTGAGTCGGGCTGCCACTGGGAAAATACACACATTTCAACAAAGAAAAATAAATTGCATTTGTGTTCTCACTTCAACTCCCAGTTTCTCGCTGGAGTGGTGCCAGGCCAGCGTTTCAAGGTGCTGACTATCTCCTCCTAGCAAACCAGAACAAATGGGACAGGGAGTGAGGCTGGGACTCAGCAGCGAGATGTAAACATATTTAAGTCCCATCTCAGAGCAAGGCTCTTTTCTCCCCTTACCCTCTCCACTTCACATACCTTGAATTTTAGAATATGTACATCCAAACAAATGGATCATGCATTGCACCACATGCTGCTGGACTTTGGACACAGCCAGGAAAAACAAAGCTCATGTCAAGACATCCTGCCACTCTGCCAGCTTTACCAAGACGGGCACCACAAGCACATTTGTAAAAGTAACCTCAGTGCGTATCTACACAAACTGGACCCAGAAGCCAGTTAAATATAACATGGCATTCGGTGGCCATCAGCAGCAGAGGGAGGGTGTGAAACACGAGTCTAATCGGAATTGGGGAGCTGGGGTGAAGAGGGTTACAATTCACATTTGCAGAACACTTTCTGAATACCAAAAGCTTTCCCCTTTATAAAACAAAAACTTCGTTCACTTCAGTTCACTCACCATGAATAATGAACTGGGGAATTAAAAGCTTTAAACCTGTTAAAGAAGTAATATTAACTTAGGTATAAATATAGCTGAAATATTCCAGACAGTTTTATGACCTTACACCCCCAAATGAAGGTGAAACACAGAATTCTTTCCCCAGGAATAGTGGTAAACACAGCTAACAGATGGAAGAGCTGAATGGAAATTTCAATAAAGTAGGCCACAAAGAAGCATTTGTAAGTGCAGGGGTGCTCGCTTTAAAAAAAAAAAAAATAGGAAAAGAAAAAAAACAGAAGGAAAAAAGAAGGTTAAAAAATGGAACTTTGTTTTATTTTGATAGAGTGCCAAAACAGTACTGCATTCCTTAAAGAGTAGAATAAAGGATCGAGTTAGACTGGCCTTCTCAACACCTCAGCAAAAGCCCCCATGGGTCTCATTTTGCTAGGATGACTATTTATATGACAGGTAAGGGAATAATTTTGTTGGATTCAGTTACACTAGGCCTCCGTGACCTCTGGGTCAAAAGAGCAAATGCAAAAGTGACAATGTGGATAATTGCCTGTTTAGGATAATGGAATACTGATTGAGGGTCAATTATTATAACACCTGAAAGATAAATGAGCTGATGTGAAAGGTTCAGCAGAGATAGCAAACAAGGAGAACTGTCTGCGCACACCATGCCGTGGCTAACAATGCAGGGTACAGACTGTGGCGTTTGATAGCAGGGAAGCATATTTCCTGAGCTGAACTACTAAAGCCGAGCAGTTTCCAAGCCCTAAAATATTTTAGTATGTAAAACATGCCATAAAATAGAAATTCAGCTCAACTGCCCAAAGCTGCAGGATTAAAGTAATATTATTTAACATGCTACCCAATTAATTTCCATTATAGCCCTTGTCTGTGCCTCATGTCCCAGACTCGTTCTTTCTTCTGTCTCTAGAGTGAACTTTCGTTCATTGCTATACAAATAAAGAAAACCAGCCTTGACATTTGTGTTTCTAAGTCCAAGAAAAGGAGAAACACCATTCAGGCTACTGCTGCAGAGGGGCAGTGTGGTTCATAGAATTTTTAAAGAATGAAATTTTGCCCATACAATCTTTTGCACCTTTTGTACACGTGGCTAGCTGAGTTACCTTGCTCTGTACTTCTTCTGGGTGGTGTGATTCCTGACAGCTCATTTATCACCTAGGTTTCTCCCCGTTTCTTGTGCCCAGCAAAAGAATGAGACCCTCTGTACCCATTATGACAGAACATGGCTTGGGTTGGAAAAAGGGATTTTTAAGGCGAAAGTACAACTGACCTCTCTCAGGGTTTACAGCCCAGCAAGAGGTCAGGCACAAGTCTCCACTGTGTGAAGGCCCAGCAGCATCTACAGCACTTTGAGGGAGCAGTATGCATAGGAATCGTCTCCCATAGAGGCAGACACTTTGTGTCTAGACACCTAGAATGTGCTCCTCTGATGTGCCAAAAAACTTTCTACATCATATGAAAGGTCGATCTTTATGCAGTATCAAATGAATGAGCAGTAAGAAGCTCATCTCCATGAATAGCAGAGCACTGATAAGGTGCTCTTGAGATGAATACTCGTGTCAAAAATATGCCATAGCAAAAACCGTTATTTAGAAGATCTTCCACTCAAGTGAGATGTCAAAGATTCAGGGAATCTTCTGCAACAAATGCACAATTAAATAAAAGCCTCTCCCCATGGTCTTCAAGAGCAGCATGTGAGGACTTAACTTGTTCTTCCTCTGCTAGTCCATGTGTGAACATGGGTCTTGTAAAGAGAAGGAATAAGGCACCTCTGGATCTCTACGTCACCATCAACAGAATATGTTAGAATACAACAGGCTGCTAAGGAAATGAAAATACAAAACTGCGTCACCATCAAGAGCACCAGAACATTGTGTGAGCTTACTGCTAAGGGCAGTCATCCAGTTTGGCTACAATAATGTAGATCATCACTATCTTTGCCAGATACTACCTTCCCCAGAGTAGCTACAAGAATGTTAATCTTCCAAATTGATTATCTTGTATTTTAGCACAAATCTACCACTGTAAAAATCTCCAGCTACAATGATTATAAATGCAGCAGTACACTGTTTCTTTTTTTAAAATCACCTGGCATACCACAGTATTCCAGTTTATTTGTATTCATTAAGAAAGCCAGGAAAAGGTGAATGACTAGATGATAAGAGGAGCTTATGGTTGGTTCCCATATCCAACTGCTTTGACGGGAACACTGTAATATTGTCAGTGACATGAAAAGCACCTTGGATGCTGACCAGGAACTTCAAATGCACAATGAAACTCCAACAACTTCAAGATAAAGACTTAAAAACAATCAAGATAATGAGAATCCAGGTGTCCTAGTAGAAGAACCCATGGTAGGAACAAGAAGGAAGGAGAGAAAGCCACGTGACTTTGGGTAAGAAAAAAAAACAAAAAATCCCGACCCTGGGCCACCAATTGAACAGCGTCTCACAGTGACTAATTTCTGACTAGAACCCTACTGCTTTGGTTTTCCTTTCCCTCAGACAAGATGAATCACTGCGTGCAGGCTGACAGAGAGAAAGAGAAGGCATTCTTTTCCTGCAGCTGCCAAAACCTTCATGATTTTCCTACATGACAAAAGACCATCCGACAGTGATGAGAGATTTCTGAAAGTCATTGAGGTCTTCAATGCTTAAAAGATTATTGGGATCTCTTCCAGTGTGGGGATAAATTAGCTCTTACTCCAAACATGATGTATTTTCTTTTCCACCGTATTTAGCTTCTGCAGGGAGCATACCTCTCAAACGTTCCACATTTCAGGAACGGCCCTCATTTTAGTCTCAAAGCTATTTATCTTCCTTACAGATTTGCTACCTCTGTGCTTTTATTATTGAAAGCTCCTCACAGCAAGGAAGAAAAACACCCCAAAATTTCTATGAGTTGAGTTTACAGAAAAAGACCCACACTTAATGGAATAAATCCCATAATGTTTTCAGTTCCCATGCAAATGTGTGTTTTCTCTTTTTCTGTCCCACATTTGGGTGTACGATGAGAGGTATGCACAAAAGTTTCTAGCACGGAGACCCAGTACAAGCTTTGAGGAGGCCAAAAAGCTGAAGGCACGGCCCCCTCTTCCCTCCCACCTACACACTGCTACTTGGCAAAGCATCCCCAAACAAAGCTTGATCCTAAACCAGCTGAGATGGACCACGCTGGATAGTTCAAATTTGCATGAGCTATGCTGACTGTTAAACATGGGCCTGAGTTCTCATAAATTACAGGAACTGATTACTACTGTAAAACAGCGCAGAGCTCTCCGGAAAGCACCATGTAGTTTCATTCTACACAAGTTGCACAGAGGATTCTTGTTCTGAGGCTGCTTGTACAGCATAATCGAGCCTTCAAGAGCAGCAATGTGCATGATGAGTGAATAACAGCCACCAGGCATAAGATACGGAAAGCGACAGTTAAGGCTACATAGATCTCTTAAAAAATACCACTGCTGAATGAGTAGAAAAATAAGTGTGATGACAATCGATTCATTAGCACGCACACAAAAGCTGTGAACTGAACATTCCTCCACTAGTGAGAGAAACACCCCAGCTGCAAAAGAGAGGAGCAGTGATTTTGCACAGGGTGAGGGAGCTGGTGGTGCTCTGACTTGGTGCAGCTGCCTGTAGAACAGCCACCCTACCTCACAGCCTGATCTGAAAATGCTACTGCAGTCTGGGAGAAACAGGATGTGCAAGCAGCCTGTAAAACCTTGGGCTTGGCTGGTTCTCTCAGAGACAAACCTAACATCTGTTATGGCTCTTCATTTTTTTTCTTCATGTTAGATTCTGCCTCCTTGCACCTTCGTTCCTATTGGTACAACTCAAGATGCTCCCTAAGCTGCAGTCAAGCTCCGATCCAGGAGCCTCTTGCTTCTTCTCAGCAGATAAGATTCCTTCCAGAGGTGGAAATCTCATAGAGATTTCCAAATCACTGTAAATCTTATTAGTCTATCAGAAAAAAACTGAAGGGCTCTCTAAAGGGATTCAATAGAGACTGTGCAGAAAAAAAGCCCTGCAGAGCCAGGGAAAGAAAATGTGGAGTGGCAGTGAACTAGACACCTGGGAACTCAGGGTGCATGGATGGGTAAGAAAGCAAATGAACCCTTGAGTTGAGTTTTAAAAGGAGAAGAAAATCTGCTATTTAATTAAGAATGAAAGAAGAACATGATCTGTTGTATGCAAAATTCAGCTCAAATGAGTAGCTTAGGAAGAGTCTGAAAGCAAACATATCTGCAGAAACGGCCAATATAGCTAAGACAGACCAAGTGCTGAAAGCCAGCAGGAAAAAGGAAACATTCTGCATAATAGAAAAAAATTTCTGATGTTATCCCATCTTCAACGAACATATATAGCTTGAAAGATGGGAATAAAGCAAAATCAAACAGATCTTTATCAGTGAAGAAGTTGATAAATCTACTCTGTAAGCTGGCAAAATTCTGAAAATCACTCGTGAGGATTTGAGTCACTAGATATCAACTTAAAACAGCCTCATATGTGAGTGCTTGTTGAGTATGCTGCAAATTGCTTAATGGAGTTCTAGAGAAGATTTTGTAGAATGATGGAAAGGTAAAAGGGGCTTTGCCTTAGGTAGCAGGGTAGCAGACTGGGAGAATTCCTTCTCAATAACTTTTTCAACACTGCTGGGCTTCATTGTAATACCAATTGCTATGGTACCAGGAGCTTCTTTTCTTTTTTTTTTTTTTCTTTCTTTTTTTGTGTATGTGTTTGTTCTCATCATCATTGACATCTTAGTAAAGGCAAAAAATTTTGGGATACTAAAGCTTAGATGTCAAAAAGGACTCAGCAGCGATTTAGATGTTAGGTACCTGAAGTCAAAAATTAACTTAGTGGAAGGAATCTAGAACAAGGTGTTTAGGGCTGCTCAGATGATTTCTCATTTTCTTGTACATACAGCATCACTGAAAAACATGACATTTCTTCCTGTACCTTATGTCTTTGATGGCTTTTCTCCTGGAAAGAATAAATTTGCAGGCTGCAGTTATGTTGCTGAACACAAAACTGAAGCTTCACAGTCTGTGTAAAAACGTTTTTTTGGATTACAAACAAACTTAGAAGCTGATTCCTAAATTCAAATCATGCTGTATTTATTAAAAATGAAAAAAGATTGAAGACAAAACAGCATTCAGATCGTTTTTAGATAGTTTGTCAACACTCCACATTTCCTTCCTTTTTTTTTTTTTTTTTGGATGAACTATTCACGTCATTTTTATGTTAAACTACTAACAAAACCATCACACAGAGGAAAGATGCATGCCTGACTGAAATGCTTCCTAACTCTCACACTCCTTGTGTGAAACCAAAAACTCCAGGCTGCAATGACCACAAGACTTCTCAACCATCATCATCACAAACAATACAGGCAGCCTGACAGGTCTCTGATGCTTCATCATACAAAAAACAGGCGTGCAAATAGAGAGAGACATCCAGAACAGCATCCCAGCTTAACGCTGGCATGACACCTTTGCCTTTGCCTTCAGTGCTGGCTCCAGGCTCCTGTGACATGATAGATTTCCCTTCTCACTCTGATCCTTAAAGCCATACACCCTGCACGCCTGTACCTAGTGAGCTTCTCCCCACGACCTGTACATGAATGAGGAACCCAGAAGCGAGGATGATTAGATGTGGCTGGGAAAGGAGGGTTAAGAGAAATCAGGAGAATGAACCTGGATGTGACATGCTGGAGAAGGGAACATTTGAAGCCAAGTTTTCTGTAAAGTTATTTCATGGCATCTTACGGGTTTGAGGGATATGGTGACTGTGAGAAGAGGAAAGAAGGTGAGTGAAACATCACAATTCAGAAAAAGAAACTAAATAAACTAACGCCAATAGCTAAACTCTCTGATTAAAGGGAGGCTTGCAAGGAGAAACATTAATTAGCAGTTTAAGCGAGCACTTGAGACTTTCAAGTTTTTAATATACAGACTATAATGAAGTCATCTTTCCTGCTATTCTTCACGAGGTTAATATTCACAGAGCTTAAAAAAATGGTGACCTATCCCTGCCTTGGATATGCCATGCAAATGATGAGAAAATCTAGGACAGGGGAAAGAGTTAATTAGTACCGAAGGAGACAGTGACAGCAATAGAAAAATTTTCTGAAGCGTGGCTTAGATTTCCACTGAGAAAAGATAAAGGCTGTTGTCTTTCTTTTTCAACAGGACCTATATATGGCTTCTGAAAGAAGTAGAAGATTGCGAGACGAGAGATGTGGGTAGCCATGGTCACTGTTGAAAAATCTGAACTAGACAGGAAATTTGAAAACAGAAGGTATGAGTACCCAGACAGGTCAAGAGGGAGCAGACCCACATTGGGCACTGACATGTTAACTTAAACTTCCTGCGGCACTTAATCTGCTATACCAGAAAAGAGATGCCTAGTTTTCCCCCAAAGAGAAAAACATGCATTTTAACAATAGTCATTTACTTCAACAGGTCTGTATCAATCCCTTTCCGTATTTACAGAGAAGTAAATCGCTTGCTGTTTAGATAACATTCTCTCAGGAGCAGGCCCAGCTTATCAGGGCTGCCTGCTGGGAGCCAAGCGCAGGGTACAAACAATGAATGTTCACCAGCTCCACAGCCTTGAAATTCAACAACATGAGATAAAGCACAGATTGCTTTCTGAGCCTTTCTTTGGCTTTCCTCAGCATCATCAGCAGAAGTTTGGCCCATTTGTACTAAAAGTCAAAGAGAATGAGAGTGAAAGTATGAGACTGTCAATGAGTTCCTCCAGAGAAAACCTTGACCATGGGTAGGGCCTCCTGTCTAGGAACGTCCCCAGCCTTTTACTTCAGGGTAACATACATTCACCCAAGAGCATACAGAGAGATAAAGCCAGCAGAAGCCAGGAGCAAGAAACCAGAAATTTGTGCCACTCTGCTCTCTCATCACTTGCCATTCAATCATCTATAACTTATCCTTTCCTGCTGACTTAACTCTGTTACTGTGAATAAGTTCAAGGCACATTTAACGCAGGTGAATCAGCTTCTCTCAGTTGCTGTGTATTTGTATGCACACACAAAAATGCTGATTTTGATATCTGCCTGCCTTAGAGGACCTGCCCTCCCTGCCAGCGCCTTCATCTGCCACGAGCCACAGGAAACGTTGCAGACAAACTCCATGCAAGCAAATGACACTATATGGACTGTCTGATGGGCCTGCCTGTTTTTTTTAGTTTTGTTTTTCATATCATGATTCATAACAGGTTGGCAGTATTAATTATAATTTTCCCTTCCAGTTGGCTCAGCCTTGAGGCGTCCTTCTGGAGAAGTCTCCAGGTTTCACAGGAAGCCTACCTCTCTCCACAGCTCACACCTTTGCAAGGTGTCTCAGAACTTCTGGAAGGATAATGAAGGAGGGGTGGGCCACGAGATTTCTAGTACCACTGCCATTAAAACTAAAACACACAGCTTTTCTGCCAGAGAAGTCCAGCGCTCAAACCCCTGAAGATCCTGTAGCAAGAGACACTGCCTCAGGGCTCTGTGCAGCAAGCAAGTGCAGCCATTCTGCAGACTTCTCCTCCCTGCTTTGACAAACAGTCCAGTCTCTGCAGCTCCTGTACAAAACTAATAAACTTTATAAAACACCAAAATTACCATTGCCAGGGGATACATCAATAATCCAGTGATTTCTCTGCTGGCTGTGTAGTGGCTTGGTGTACTCTGACCCACCGCCCTCAAAATTCTAATCCCTTCACTGAATGAGAGACAATTAAAAATAATATAATATTTCAAAGGTCTAAGTGCTCCCATATGGAGATCAGTTCTTTAAGTGTTGTAATTTGCCAACTATAAATATTACTGGAATTGTTTTAATGAAATATCCTGTGCTATTATGTAAGTACAGTATTGTTTCCATTCACACTTCTATTCTACACAGTTATTCCAGATGTTCTACCCACCATCTTGAGAAGTTCTTTTGCACAATAAAAAAAGTACACAAACACACATTTAAATATAAATGTGTATTAACAAATATATGCGTGCATGGAAATCATCTTAGTAAAATAAAAACTGACATTAAATACTAACATTTAATAGAGGCTCTCTAGCCCTATCTTAATCTTCTTTTTACAAACTTTCAGTCGTGTAACTCAAACTTTTAAATTACCATGATCCTAAAGTGTAATAAAAACAATAATAAAAGTTTACTATGAGGTCAAAAACTGTCAAGTGCACGCAAGAGAAAATACAGAGATGCTAAAGAAGCAGAGAGGTCAAGTGCTTCTGAAATAATTCAGGTACTGTACCTTCAAGTATATTGCAGCAGGAGGTGACTGGTTACTGCTGTTTTATTTAATAAGACTTCACATAAATTCCAGCTGCTAACCATGTGATAAGTCCATCTCAGAACACAAGGGCTTCTATTTTCCTGCCATGGGGTGATCCTGACTTCCACCCACCTTGCTGGGAGTTACAGCCATGCTAAAGTCTGAATAGATCCCATGGATCACTTTCCCGGGCTCCTATTCGATTGTAACACGCGAGTCGTGTGAATGAACAATCTTCAGATTTAAGGTAGAAACACCTCGTTTCACCCTATACAGAGCACAATAATAATCCCGGGGCTTGACTAAACAGCAAGTTTCTTGGTGCTTTAAGGCAGTGACAGCACTTTTTTTGAACAATAACAAGGAAAAAAAGAAAAAGAAAATGCACTCAGAGAAAAAAAAGGAGATGAAAAGATTAGCGTCTCTGACTTTTTTCTTCTCCCTCCTTCCCTCAGTCTCCTTTTACACCCCTGTATTCCAGTTACTTGACTTAGTTAAAAATTCTTGCATTTGTCTTAAGGGTCCAATCCTTAGCAAAATGCTGAGGACCCTAAACTGTCATCTTTCTCCTTCAATTTTACACAAGGAAAATACTGCTCTTCTGGACAATCTGTACAGCTGTTCTTAACTATTACTGCATCAGATGATGGTGGTTCCACAACACTAGAAAGTATTTCCCCACACAAGGACGAGGAAGAGGAGGAGGAGGATGGGAAGATCCATATGACCAAGTGTCGTGGTTTGACTC
>WBMW01002649.1:0-15719 GCA_013396635.1 Penelope pileata
GAACCATTCTATGATTCTATAGTAAAGAGGATATTATAGGTGCAGGCAGTATGAAGAAAGATCTATTGAATCTGAGGTGATACCACACTACATCCTAGAGGGCTTCCGCTTCTGAAAACACAGTATGAGATTTCTGCAGAGATGGTCTGGTACTTTAAGATAATAGTTTAACTCAGGGTTTGAGCTGTACTGCTTCTGCACTAGACTTGCTTCTGGACGCATCACGTTCCTGATGCCTGAGCTAAAATGGTTGAGAGTTAACTGCAACTGAAGAAATGGATGGCTGTGTTACCTGAATTGAATGCACTGGATAAAGAAATAAGTGTTTTATGGAAAAGTACTTTATACATCTGACTGTCTTTTTTCCCTTCTGAGACAGTATTTTGTAGTGGTGGATAAATTGTGTCTCCAGAGTCTCCAGATCACCAGTAGCAATTTAAATTTTGTCAGACAAATTCTGACCCCAGCTACATCTCCATGAAGATATTAACTTCCAATATTACTTTGTAGCAGAAATTTAAACTGACAATTTTATCAATGCTGCATGGCAAAACACAATGTGTTAACAATTGTGCTAGTTCTGCAAGAGGAATATGGGAACAGCTACTCACAATCAGACACTGCTGTACAAAGGTTGCTTTGAAGTAGATAAAACTAACTGAAAATGTAAGCTTTAATAACATTTTAAAAAATACTACCCATTTTAGACATAAATAAGGAATATCCATACTTTAAGTATATGATTTCCATCTGAATTCTGTGAAATACTTACACTATAACACATTAAGCCCATGTGGTATGAGAATGATTTAATCAATATTTAATTTATCATCATTTATTTTAATGAATTGATATACTCAAAGAAATTAATTGCCTTCAATAACAATTACTATTTCATATTTAAGTTTAAATTTACACAACTAGAAGAATTTTGAAATAGATATTTCTAACAAAACGAAACTATTCAGTGTATTGTCACAATTTTTCAATTCTATTGATCATTTTGTCCCATTTTAATTTAGTTTTACAGCATCTTTTCAGATATATTGTAATTAATTTTTAAATCAGATTTCCTCAATGAACCGTTCAGAATGACGGCCAGATTTCTTGACTAGAAACAGTGAATCCAGAGTACCTTAAAGCATAAAACTACCATGCCATATTTTCTTAATTTGCATTATTTTATAATTAAGAATTTCAACAGCTGTTGTGGTTAGCAGCTAAACTAAGATGTTTCTGACATTTCTGACAATCTTCTCCATTCCCATCCAATTTAAATAATTTGCACTGTATATCTGTTGGAGGAGAATTTGAAACGTTAAAATGCAGGATCAAATCTTTCTCTTCTGGATCCTAAGACAGACTAAGAAGCAAAGCAGATGTTCAGTAAGAAGTTTACATAAGCAAAAGTAGAAAGAGTCTAAACAGAAGGAAAAAAATAGAAGCAAGATGTCTTCTCAGGTTAACAGCAATAGACAGGTCTGTTGTAGTCCTATATAAGATAATGCAGCAAAGATGTTACTTATACTCAATTGATTCACTCCATTTTAATGGTGTTCCTTTTTGCTGTTGGCTAACTGAACTTCCATATTTACAAACTAACACTACTCTAATTAAGAAGTAGAAAAACCCCTTCCTAACTTAGAGGCATATAGCAACTTTTAACACAAACATTATCTGGTCACTCAGCAAAATTCTAACTACAAGCTTCCTCTCTTTCTTTGAGATCACTTAAATCAAGGCTTGTTTGAACAGTAAGTGCTCTTTTGAGAATCCATTAGAAGTAATTCCAGTTTTTCCAGCAATATATCAGGGAAATTGTAAGAAATTTTAAGAAATTTCTGGGCACTAACATTCTCAATTTATCATATCATAAAAATTCAAATGCAAATTCTGGGAATTCCTCACTTTTTGTATCAGTGAAACAAGGAATAATTTAAAATTTACATATATATTTTTCCTCTGCATAGCTTTGTGTGTAAGTTTTCTGAGCTGCTTTACAGGTTATCTTTTTTTATCAGATTTTCTAAAAATGTTTCATAGCATAACCAAAGAAATCCAGGGCGTGGCTTCCCATTAGATAAGTACGAAAACAAATTTAATAAGTAGCTTCCTTCTATTTCGAATTACAAATAGAAATAAAGTAATCATTCTTTTATAAAGAAAAATAAAAAAAAAATTTTAACCAAGTAGCTGTTTACATAAATTTTAGACCAGCCAACTTAAAAAAAAATCTTTTTGTCAAAGCAAAATATTAGTCTTGTTTTGCAGTAGGAATAGAATGACGTACTACTTACATTCAAAAGCTTCTTCACTGTCATTGTCTTCATCAGAACTGATTTCAGCATATTTTGGTTTCTCATTAACTGTGCTACGTTTGCGCTTGTTCATTTTCACACGTTCACAAAGAGGCATGGTGGATTCAATTTCTGCCAGGAGCTCAGGAGGCAACTCCTTTAACACTGACTGATCTATGCTACCTATTAATGAGAGTAAGAAGAGTCAATGTGAACCTGAAGATCGAAAAAAAAAAAAAGGGGGCCCAACACTACAATTCTTTTTTCACAACTACTTACAGCATATCCACTAACAATACCACATTTAGATATACCTGGATGTATTTGACTGACCTTTCTAAAACTGTGTATAATACATTGTTCACACTGCAACTGGAAATTAACATAATAAATAGCATAAAAATCTCCTTCAACAAAATGTTTTGTCAACCATGTAAATAGAAACAAACTGGTGAATTACCTTTGTAAAATGATATTCCTGCTCTATTTCCACAAAATTTAGTCTTATTTCTTTTTCATCCTCTGAATTTAATAGGTTTTCCTGAAAGTGTAGGTAAATTAAGGATTCATTGTGCTTTATCACAGTTCTGCTCAGACAGATTAGTTCCTCTGTGTTTACTACCAGCTGACTGGATGCCAGCCAGATGTAATATGGAGAGCGCACAGCTGTCTGAGTGGTTGTGTCCCCACACCAATATTCCATGTTCTTTTGTACATGTATGCAGGATTTGGGGAGAGGTGGCTTCCATCCAGCTCCATAAGAGACAGAAATTTGCATGCACGTGTTTCAATACAATTTCAACAGGTGCAGACCATCCACTAAAGACCCTGCTTCTCTAAAACACACTGCTCAATTTTATGCACAGTGGGTAAATAAACTGAAGTCAGCAGGACTACCCACAGAGAACACAAAAGCTACAGGATATCTGGCCAAACAAATACCTTGCAAAAAAAAAAAAAAGCTACAAGTAAAGGTACAAAATCTGCATGAAGATTCATATAGATGTTTAAAAGCCATATACACATACATCAACAGGAGTTTTTTCTACAAATATATATCTAACCAGTTCTGAGTCTACTAGGACAAGTATATTTAAAAACAGAATAATGACTAAGATTACTTGGTGAGGAAATAAATAAGTAATATACTGCATATCCATTGGCAAAGAGTTCTCTGACTGAAGATACCTACCCAATTTCAAAACCATGCTTGAATGTTTCATGATGCAATATTAAGGCTGTGATTATTGCTTTGCAAAACTGCTAGAAAAGAATTTTTTCTTTATTATACTTACGCTGTACATAAAGAATGTCTGAGTAAGATCAAAGGTGATGTATTTTAACTATGAAAGCACTTAAAAACCAAAATAACCCAAAACAATAAACAAAACCTGCATGCGACCCTCTCCTGTCTCCTAGGTATATCTATTCTTGCTTTCCTTACTGATTTTAAGAATTCTAACCCGGCAACAATCTTTAAAAATAAGTCAGTTGCTTCCATATTAATTAGATACAAATGAGAGAATAAAAATGTAAGTAGTTTAAATATCTGGAAAAACAACCTTATTTCCTTCTCAAAGTCTCAACGTTTTTTTTAACCTTCTCCAGTGCTAAATTCAGCTGATTGCCAGAACTGCATTCTTGCCAGTTACAGATACTTCAGGAAACAGTGTAAGCTTCCCCTTTTATTCATTTATTAGAAAATACATGAAGCATTCTTTACTCAAGAAGGAAATAGCAGAAAAGAGAACAAATAGAATTATTGCAAAGGTCTCTATAAGCCATCTTTAAACATTTTGTATCTTTCACAGTGCTCCCTGGAGAAAGTCTGCTGCATGCAGTTTCCTTAGCTGCTGAGGACTGTAAAGCAAATCTAAATAGTTTTACTCATGTAGTTTGGCATGACTACACATGTATCAACAATCCTGATATACATGCAAAAGGACTGCCCATCCTTTTTTGAAGAAATTCGGGGATTTTAGATTGTGGAACTCCAGTCAAGAGCAAATGAGAAAGTAACTGTACTAAAGTTAGTCCACAAGAATGACTCAGAAAACTAAGCTTTCTGAAAAACTGTCATCATCATCATCAAATGAATAACTTTTTTTTTTTTTTTTTTTGCAATGACTGCAGTCAATATTCGTAACATACTTGGAATGAGCTACAGTCAGCAATGTTCCTCAGACATCACTTAGACATACTCTGGAAGCTGCCACAATCATTAAAACAAACAAACCACAAGAAGTGCCACCACTGTCTGAACGGCAAATAGTGTCAGTAATCCCATTTCAGATGACCTCAGAAACTTTGCCAGCTGTAATGTATTATTACTCTTGTATTTGGCCACAATATAAGGAGAACATAAAACTATTAAAGAACATGGAAAGGAGGCTATGAAGATGGTGAACAGTCTAGAAGGCAAGATGTTATGAGGAGCAGCTGAGGGCCCTTGGTTTGTTCAGCCTGGAGGAGGCTGAGGGGAGGCCTAATGGCAGCCTACAGCTTCCTCACAGGGATCAGAGGGCAGCACCGATCTCTGGTGACAGAGACAGGGCCTGAGGCAACAGCATGGAGCTGTGTCAGGGGAGGGTCAGGCAGGGGTTAGGAAAAGGCTCTTCACCAGAGGGTGATCGGGTACTGGAACAGGCTGCTCAGGGCAGTGGTCACAGCCTCAAGCTGCTGGAGTTTAAGAAGTGTTCAAACAACACTCTCAGACATGTGGTTTGAATTTTGGGTGGTCCTGTGTGGAGCCAGTAGTCAGGCTTGGTGATCCTTGTGGGTCCCTTTCAACTCAGAATATTCTGTGATTCTATGATTCTGTACTCACGATATCTAAGTAAACAGCTTGCAGATACATCTGTTGCGGCAAGTGAACAAGCGCTTGATGAAACGCTGATCCCAAAGTTCAAAGAGAGGTTTATGATAATGAAGTATTTTGCATACGTCAGTCTCCCACACATACTGTCTTTTCAAATTTTGTGTGCTAATATGTTGTAACAAGCAAAACAATGAATTTAATGAAATTTCGTATTTGTAATCTTAGTGTCTACTTGTCTTTTAAAATGTAACCAGACACTATGACATCATGTGAAAGACTACAGAAAGGTGTAACAGGGACCACCTGTTTAGGGCGGGGATACAAACCTTAACTTTGCATTTCTCAGTGCACAGAAATTTAAATTTAGCCACTCTCCACATTCTGGAACTTCTACTGATGAATTGTCATACATTTTCATTTTGACATGAAAAATGAAAACACCGCCCTGGTTTCAGTTGAGACAGTGTTAATAGCACACCAATGTATTCAGCTGCTGCTAAGTGAGGCACACCGGGACATTCTGTGGGAAACAGCCACTGTATTTATGGCGCAACAGCAGGGGCAGGGTGGAGCCAGGACAGCTGGCCTGAACTAGGCAAGGGCTTGTTCCATACCACGCGACATGATGCGTAAGGGTATAAAGCTGTTGGGAGCTGGCTGGGGGCTTCTGCTGCTTGGGGATTGGCTGGGCATTGGTCAGCGGTGGTGAGAGGTGGTAGCGAGGTGTCAGTTGGCAGGCAGTTGTATTGTTAGCTGGGTGTTGTTTGGAGGGTGGCGAGTAATTGTGTTGTGTAAGTATCTCACTATATATCTCTACATAGAAAGAGCTACCATTGCATTTTTGTTTCTATGTTCTGTCTTAGTAGATAGTTCTTATCTCAACCCATGAATTCTATTTTGTTTCCAGTTCTCTCCGTCATACCACTGGGAGGGAGGCAGTGAACAAATGGCTGTGTAGTGCTGAGCTTCTGCCAGATTAAAATTGACTACAGCTCAATTATGCCCTCCCCTCTTTTCTTTTTAGCCACGAGACACTACCTGGCTACTGGACTCTTCTAGTATATTCAGTCTTGCTGTTATTCTACAGAGGGCAAGTTCACCTTCCATACGTGTCCTATGTGAGCACTGGATAGAGGATGTTCCAGAGGTTTTAATATGAACTGAAGATTTCCTTCCCTTCTGTATCAGCTCCTTACTATCTTAACATTCTCAAGTCATCTTTGGTCGCTGCTGGAACTACACTGATAAAACTTCCTATGTCAGACATATGCAGGAAGAATCATAGAATGGTTCAGGTTGGAAGGGACCTTAGAAATCATCTTGTTCCAACCCCCTTGCCATGGGCAAGGACACCGTTCACTAGACCAGGTTGCCCAAAGCCCCATCCAGCCTGGAAAAGCTGTTTCTTTCTGGCTTAGCTCAAACAACCTTCAAGTTCTGTGCTATACCAAATAAACTCTTACTTTGTAATAAGACTGCCTCCTTTCATTGGTGAATAGCCATACCACTGTAACTACAACGGTACAGGCTCACAACTTAATTCTATTACAATCACCCATGCAGATAAGGTTCCACTTTAGACAAGGAATTAAAATAAAAAAGAAGGGATGAAAGTACCTCCCTACTGCACAAAGGTGTTTGGAAAATAAATGCCTTTTTAAAATACTTAAATAGAATTACAGTATAGCACTCAAGCTCTACAGTGCAAAGGGTCAAATTATTATATATGAGTGACAAACAGCTTACTTGTTAAAGCTGTAAATTTTCAAATACCAGTGTGCAAATTTAACAATGCACTTTCCACTGCTCTTTTCCTTAAAATGTTCCATTATGGTGCACTGAGGCCTTGGTGATCCAAGTCCCTCACCCACTGGCTTCACCATCCTCCAAATAATTCTGTTTCCTGCACAGTTTTAAGAATGGAAGAGGAAACAAAGGCAATGGAAGGCATTTCTTAAAGAGGAATTTAAACTGTAGGTAAGGTACATCTGTTCTTAAGATAGAACTTTCACTTTTATTTTGATACTGTATCATCAGCTGAAAAACACTAAGACAAGATCAGCGCTGACAAAAATAATTTTAATAGTAGTTCATTTACGTCAGCGGCTTTCATCTTTCCTCTTCCATTCTACCTTAAAACTTGCAAAAAAGCTGTATCTTGTAAACAGGATATAAACACTCAATCAAGCCCCTTAACTTCAAAGTTTGGCTACATCCATGAAGGGATAACTCCTGAGATCAGTGTGTGTGCATGTATCTCCCCACTCCAGAAAGAGAGCAGGAGACTCAGACCTCTCACCGTCGCCACCCAAGGGACTGTGCCCAAGTGAATTTCTGCTGCAAGGGATTCGGTGAGAAGTACGCCCTGTAACATTCCACTGAACGTCCTTGAACACATCTTTCAGAATCATTTTTCTTCATCTACCCTAATTCTAGCACAAGGGGATGGTTCCAATACTCCGGTTAATAAACAGAGAAGTTCAGTCTCCCTGTTTACATTCCAGTCTTCAGCTATGGCTTTGAAACGGGACAGAGGCAGGCCAGTTCGTCAGAGAAGAATCTGGACACAGCAACCTACGTACTCCATGATGTAGCAGAGGTCATCACAGCCCACAGCTAAGCAGCACAGATTCAAAAAGAATTTTATAATAATACAAAATACTCATAGAAGCAAGAAATATTTTTTGATAGAGGGAAGATTTCCAAAGAACATGCTGCAGGATCCAGGCAGAGAGCAGGGAATACATCCAACACACCCCCTCTGAAAACCACCAAAAACACATCAGAACTTGCATTACATCACTGACAATGATTACCTCAGGCTATGCAATTGCTGCGGCAACTATAACCACAAGTTATTTGCTACTTATTGCTAGTAGCTGACTTCTCATCCTTATAAATCAATAAAAGGAGTCTGGAGAGGCCTAGTTTTGAAAGACACTTCACAAATATAGCATTATTCAGGGTAACACGTAGCAAGATCAGCCACTGAAATGAATGTGGTGCTGCACAAAGAACAAAATTTTTGTGAATGAGAGTTGCCAGGGAATCACTTTTCCTAAATAGGATTTCAGTCACTGCTTTTGAACATCAACACTGAAATACAAGCCAACGATATTTGAAGATCCAAATGGCATTTCTGCACAACTCTTGAAAACATGCATTTTTTACGTCCTAAGCTAAAATTTGTATTGCATGCATGGTGCTTGTTTTGGAAAGAGTCCTTCAAACACACACACCACCCCAGATATTGCCTTCCCCTGGCAGTTACAGTTTCTGTTATTACTCATATCTGTGTCAAACTTTGTTTCAAAAGTAAAATATGTCTTGCTCAGAACACATTAAGTGAGAAACTGTTAACAGGTCCCATCTCAACAAAGGTGATCAGTACAGCTGTAAGAGGCTGCACAGAAGGTGTTCGCTGAAGCTCTGAAAAGAAGGATGGCACACATGACCTCACAATCACAAAGCTGAAAAGTTTCATGGATCTCCCACAACAGCATTTCAGTAAAACCAGGATAAACGGCATTCACAGATGTTAAAACCAGAAGGTGTTCGTCTTGACCTATACAAAAGAGGCCACCCTAAGACCCCTTAAAAACAAACAAACAAACAAACAAACACAACTGCTATGACAGTACTTCCATAACTTTCCTCCGAGACAGACTGCATCTTTCAGAGACAAATGCTCACAGATCAGAAGAGAGAAAACTGTTCCTTCTTCCTTGAAAATGCCAAAAGGGACTGTCAGGGTGATTGAAGCTTAACGGTCCTACACTATAGCAACCCCTCCACTTCATTTAATAACNCCGAATACTTTCTGTATTAGTGAGTAGGTTGTTTACAAGTACACACTTGCTTATACACATATAGCTTTATGTATTATGAACCTTTCCAGATACTAGAGTTCACCTAATAATTTACCATACTGTATTCTAGGAAGTTAGTTATCAGAAAATTGAGCAAAAAGCATAAAACTAAAAATCATGAAAAATATTAAGTTTAAAGGCACTTTCTCCAAAATCTGCCTGGCTGAACATACAAAACTTGTTTTATAAGAAAAATATAATTAAAACATTATTATTTCCAGGAAACTTATTTCTAGTATCTTTGAAAGAATCTTACTCTTGATACAATGGCAAAGAGATTGATATAACATTTAAATATCTTTTTCCTGGAAAACATGTCCCCAGTTATTTTGCAATATGTAAGAAACATGTTTGACTTCTCGAAATATGACATACCAAAAAACATTGCAGAAAAGTTACAAACCTGAGTTTAAATTGAATGCAATACTCATGCACGCCACTGCTACTAGAGTCATGCTAATCAGAAAAGTCATTAAAATCTTTATGCATTACTAAAATATTCTGTATACACAAACACACACTATAAACTACAAATCAAGTAAACCTCAGAAATATTTTAGAATGCATAGATGCACTGTTTATGTCTCTGAGGGAGACAGAACGTCTAAATTTTTTTTAATCCAATTAATACACAGAATTCTATGAATTGTAAGTCTAGGCTAGAGATAATCTCCATTTCCATCACAAACATACAGGTTTCATACAAAATCTTTATATGTAGCTGCCAGTAAAAATATTCTAAGTTTAAGTCAATTCTAGACAGTTATTACTGTTAGTGATGGAAATCTTGCCTGTTTTGAAACTTAAAAAAAAGGAGAGAAATGTTTGTACTTTCAGGATAAAGAGAAAGTATCTAAGAAGGAGGCTCATCTTTTACAAAAGAAGACTCATCTTGAATTAAGTCTTTAACAGTCAATAAAGTTAGTAAAAGATGGATTTAGCATGGTAAATTCTTTATGGAAGTATCACCTGTATGCATACACATAAACCCTTACACATTCACAAAGACCATTTCTATGTCATTTCTTAGCTACATTAATTCTTAACGTTAATCTCACATTCATGAGCAAAGACATACTTGTACGTGCATTCACAAATAACCCCACATATAACTGAAATCCTCTTCCTTGCCACTTCTTTAGACAGCTTTGACACATGACAGCTCCGTAAACAGAGCTATGTAAGAAATTCAAATGCATTAAATGCTAAACATTAAAAAAGTAACACTGACCAGTTAGTAATATTGATTTCAGAGTGTAAGACAATCTACTTCAACTTGAAACAAAAGAAGCCAAATTACAACACCAAGAGGAAAAGGAACCATATAAAAAAAGTGTTAAATTAGAATAAGAGACAATCAAATATCAAACCTACAAAATGAAAAATATCCTGTCCATATTACTATTCCAGAAATGTCACCCAATTCCTTTCATCTTTCCACATACACTGGACCCTTGGGACAACAGCATCTACATTCTCCTGAAGACAAAACCATCCTGAAAGTTTATTGTCAAACAGCCTAAAGCGTGGAGGCTTTCCAAAACTGTTGCATTTATAGTGTAACAGACAGACGGTAGTTTGTAACTCTGTTCTTATTGTGTTGTGTTAAAACATCTCTTGGAGACCACATTTTGGTCACATAATTAAAAACACAGAAGAATTTTACGGTTTGTTTAGGTAGTATTTTCCACCACCCTAGCTACGCTGCCTTAGCTACAATAGTACCAGCCCCTTAACACGGACATGCTTACACCAGTTTAGGTCACACATGTATTAGTTATGTTAAACTAGATCAAATATTAGATCCCAGATTAAACTAATACAGATGAAGTACAGATTAAAACCATTTATGTCTTCCTGCATTAGGTACTTGCAACAGAGCAAATATATAATTTCACTTCACTTACACTGGAACAAGATTTCCAGTAACAAGCCCTTAGATGAGTTTCACTTTGATTTCTAAAATCACCATATAAGCAAGGAACCATACAAACTTCCACACTTCCGTGTTCACTTTCTAACCACTGGAGTAGCAAATCTAAAAGAAAACCAGCATACAAGATATAATGCAGTTAACAAAAATAATCTTACCTTTATTAGATTTGGATGACTTGTTCTTGTTAGGTTTAAAACAAGAGCCCCTTGATTTATCTTCTCTATCCTTAATGAATTTCTGCACATCATCCAAAGAAAGCTTCTGAAGGACAACTACGGGCTTAGCTCCTTTGTTCAGATCTTCAACTAGCCCAATCTTCTCTACTTTGTCCTTCTGCTCACTTTTGAATTCAGTTTTCCTTGACTCCTGAGTGACATTGCCATCTTTGTCACGCTTGATTTTTGGAATGACAAAATGTTTCAATGCACCAGATCTTGCCCCCAGCAAATAACTGGGAAACTCTGCCTTATTGTCAGGGTGTGCTTTATTACTATCTGCTTTACTCTTATTACCATCTGTCCTTCGTTCATCCTTACTGTTGGGTGATTTAAAACCAGGTTTATCAGATCTTGATTTACTAGAATCTCCTTTACCTTCCTGTTTAATACGAGGGCTGTCAGGTCTTGATTTCTGATCCCCAGAAGAAAACCTTTCCCTTGATTCACCAGAATCATGCCTATGTTTCCTTTCAAATTTTTCAGGTTTTGAACCATCAGATTTAATACCATGCTTAGAATCATGTTCATTTTTGTTTGAGGATCTCAAATACTCAGGCCTTCTAATCTTGGATGGATCTCCTCTGTATCTCTCTGACTCCCTGTCCTCAGATCTTTGCTTAAGGCTATCTTGAACTCCTAAGTCTGCAAAGAGACAAAATATCGTATTTCTGTTGAACAAATATATAACCAAATTAGTGTGTTTGGTCAATTTTGCTGTTACTGTTAAGAACTATACGTGCAATCTGAGTTTCGCTCCCTACCCAGAGAAGATCTGAGATGAACTATGAGAGCAAGAATCAGTCTTTACCTTAGCAGCAAGCATAAGAGCAGGTAATAACCCAAGCAGCCTCTAGGCAAAGTAATGTGCTGAAAACTTCTCCTATTATACTGGTAACAGATCAACAGAAGAAAAAAAATCCAGTGTGCAACTGTTGAATGTATCCAACATGTCTGAAAAACTAACACCGAAAACAAAGGCCCCAGAGAGTATGTATGATGCCAATACACATTCCACCATATCTTTTGAGAGTAGACAAATAAACAATGCCCAAAAAACAACTGTAGGTAGAAATGACCTATTCTTCTGCAAAGCATGCTAAATAACTTCAAACTTTCTAGACTATTGATTTAACTCATTAAATATATATATTGGTTTTGGCATTTGACTAAACCATGCCTAGACTGTTTTTCAAACTGTGATCAAGCTCACAAGAAGAAGAAAAAAAGACCTATGGTTAAATGAAAAAAGTATGTATTAAAATGGATTCTCTGTAAATCCAATGTATTTTAAAATACTTCTAATGCCATGAGTGACTGCCTGTCTTTTGGTCTAGGTAAGTTGAAAAGAGGTAGTTACTTTTATCTCAGTATTCAAACAGTGTGCACTTGCAGCCCAGAAGGCCAACTGTATCCTGGGCTGCATCAGAGGAGAGATGGCCAGCAGGGAAAGGAAGGTGACTGTACTCCTCTGCTCTGCCCTTGTGAGGCTCCACCTGCAGTACTGCATTCAAGCATGGGGCCCTCAGCACAAGAAAGACCTGAAGCTCTCATAGCAGGTCCAGGGGAGAGCCACAAAGATGATTAGAGAGCTGGAGCACCTCTCCTATGAGAAAAGGTTGAGAGAGCTCGGCTTGTTCAGCCCGGAGAAGAGAAGGCTCTGGGGAAACCTCACTGCAATCTTCCAGTACTTAAAGTGAGTTTATAGGGGGTTAAGTATAAAGGGGTTGGAACAAGATGATCTCTAAGGTCCCTTCCAACATGAACCATTCTATGATTCTATAAACAGGAGGGAGGCTGACGTTTTACATGGTCTGATAGCGAAAGGACAATAGGAAATGGTTTTAAATTCAAAGAGTGTGGATTTAGCTGTTAGGAAGAAATTCTTTACTCAAAGGGTGGTGAGGCACTGAGACAATTTGCTCAGAGAAGCTGTGGATGCCCCATCTCTGCAAGTGATCAAGGCCAGGTTGGATGGGACAAAGGGAAACCTGATCTATTACCTGATTTCGTGGGTGACAACCCTGCCCATGGCAGAGGAGTTGGAACTAGATATCTTTGAGTTCCCTTCCAATCCAAGCCATTCCATGATTCTATGAAAAGAGAAAGACAGAAGGGCTGTAGAATTTTTAATGAGAAAGAGGTGTTTCTTTTCTAAAAGTCCAGTTAAATTCAGAGTTCATGAGAAGTCTTCAGCTCAGAATCATCATTAAAAGCCCCTTTCTGTAAGGCATAAAATAATGTTCTTTGTTTCTCTGAAATGTAGCATAACTTTCAAGAAAACTTCACAGAAAACTGCAACTTGCTCAATCCACAGGTGGTACATGGCATGTACAAAATGCTTAGCGGGTTACTATTCTGCCCTTCCAACATGGAAATACAACTTCTACCTGGAACTCCAAGACAGTGATCTCAAACTTTAGACCAATGGAATGAGACTTTCACAATAACGATCATTACAAAAGTAAAATCTGCAGTAAGCAACCTGAATTGCAATCTTTTCTTTTCTAGAGGAAATATTCTTTTACTGCAATTACTTCCTTGCACCATGGATTTCAGTAAGCCTGTTTCAGCATACAGAGATTGCTGTTTTGTAAATAGATTTGAGGGAACTTTTAGGTTTTCTTCATGTGTTAATATCCACAAGCCATTTTTCTCAAGAGTTTGCCAGTTTTGTCTTTATATAAGTCCTATACATGAAGCATTTAAACAAATGTTTAAATTCATACTCTATTTTGTCTGTAGTTTTCAGCAATACTAGAAAGTATTGCTGAGTAACTCTGCCATGCTGACCAGAAACCTGAGGCACAAGCTGGCTAACTGAGTCAACATTATCTGGATACAGTTTTTTGTCCCAGAATATTTCTTTTTTTGTTATTCCTACATAGAAGATGAGCACCTAATTGACTACTCAGCTTGACAAGTGAGACTGTTTCCATTAGTGTTAGAACTCAAAGATGAAGCATCACCTTACACAAATGCCACAGAATTTTACATCGTTATAACCTACCACAGATTACAAACTATAGATATTATAGCCTCTAAGTCATTCAGATTAAAAAAAAAAAATCAAAAAGCACACAAGTATAGTAAAAAGTAAATCAAGAAGCATTGTTTTAACTCTACAACATGAAGATGAATGAACTGCAGTGAAGTTTTTAGCTGTTCCTGTAAAAATATGCATGAAGAATATCTTTGAAGAAAGGGAAATCTTCACTCAAATATCAGAACACAGCAGCAGAGAACACAGCGTATTTAGAAGACTTACAGCAAGCAACCAAAATCTGTATTAAAAGAAGTGTTCAACAGGTAATGAAATCCTACAATAAAAATCCATACAATAAAGAAGAAGGAATGGGCGTTAGATTTTTTTTAAATCAAACTTTTTTAGATGATATTCGAAGATCCAAATGGCATTTCTGCACAACTCTTGAAAACATGCATTTTTTACGTCCTAAGCTAAAATTTGTATTGCATGCATGGTGCTTGTTTTGGAAAGAGTCCTTCAAACACACACACCACCCCAGATATTGCCTTCCCCTGGCAGTTACAGTTTCTGTTATTACTCATATCTGTTTCAAACTTTGTTTCAAAAGTAAAATATGTCTTGCTCAGAACACATTAAGTGAGAAACTGTTAACAGGTCCCATCTCAACAAAGGTGATCAGTACAGCTGTAAGAAGCTGCACAGAAGGTGTTCGCTGAAGCTCTGAAAAGAAGGATGGCACACATGACCTCACAATCACAAAGCTGAAAAGTTTCATGGATCTCCCACAACAGCATTTCAGTAAAACCAGGATAAACGGCATTCACAGATGTTAAAACCAGAAGGTGTTCGTCTTGACCTATACAAAAGAGGCCACCCTAAGACCCCTTAAAAACAAACAAACAAACAAACAAACACAACTGCTATGACAGTACTTCCATAACTTTCCTCCGAGACAGACTGCATCTTTCAGAGACAAATGCTCACAGATCAGAAGAGAGAAAACTGTTCCTTCTTCCTTGAAAATGCCAAAAGGGACTGTCAGGGTGATTGAAGCTTAACGGTCCTACACTATAGCAACCCCTCCACTTCATTTAATAACTTACAAATTTTCAAACTTGTCTATAAAATACAGTGTACGAGTTTGTCTTTTCACAGAACAGTGAAGGCTCATCCACACGCACAATAAAGGAACGATTCTCAAATTTAAAATTTATTACAACACCATAAGAATTGTATAGGTGCTCAGTTTACAAAACAAGAAATAGAAGCAAGTTAAAAAAATCAAAATGTGCTAAGCTATATGAAACGAGACATAGGAGAAGAACAAGAATAGTGATGCTAAAGGCAACTCTAGAACAGATGGGCTACAATCTACTAAGAAATGTAGGATGAACTAAATAAAGAATGCTTATCAAAATCACATTTCCTCATGTATTAAAATGTCTGTAACTAAAAATGGCACTGAATAAAACACTAAATACTACTTCTCTCAATTGGACTGAGGACACTGCGGAAATCACTTGAACAGTTTCTGTATTACTATAAAAATGTCAGACAAGTTTTACTAGTTCTTTTCATCTTTCCACATACACTGG
>WBMW01002654.1:0-78363 GCA_013396635.1 Penelope pileata
TCTATGATTCTGTGATCTCACCTAGGCTTCCATTCCCCACCAAAGGCTGGACCTGGTGATCTTTAGAGGTCCCTTCCCACCTGGGCTGCTTGATCTCCCAGGCTGGAGGCAGTGCCAGGTGGAGGCAGCAGTGTCCCACTGCCAGTCCCTCACTATCAAATTTGAGGCGAGCTGGGGTGCCCATGCACAGCAGCACACAAATTACTCCTGGGTGCACAGAGACATCCACAGAAGGGGGTGGGAAGAAAAGAAAAGCAAATCTGTAGGCTGGGGCTGGAGACGTTTTGTTCCCTTTGGATGCTACATCTGCCTGAGATGCCGTGCTTCTAGCTGAGGAAGCTGCACTGAGAGGCAGCAGTTTTCTTTTCTCACACATGGATCAGCTTGGCCTCCTAGCAGCTTCTCCCCTCCTTGCTGCAAAGCTGGCTCCTTTGACAGTCAGTGCCTCGCCAGCTCCTCGCCTCGCCAATGAGCACAGGCCGGTTCCTGCTACTTGCTAAAAACAGGGGAGCTCTCTGCCAAGAACAGAAAATTGAAAGGGGAGGTCAGCCACTTGCCAGAGAGGGAAGCAGTGGGATCAGATCAGGGTTACAAACCAGACGCAATAATGGCTAATCCACGGACTGATCCTGGTCAACCCAGAGAAGCTGTGGATGCCCCATCTCTGGAAGCACTCAAGGCCTTGGGCAGCCTGATCCAGTGGGTGGCACCGCCCACAGCAGGGTTTGGAACTAGGTGGTCTTTAAGATCCCTTCCAACCCAAGCCATTCTGTGATTGTATGACCGAGGTCGAGGCATGGCTCACGCAGAGGCCTGTCTGTGGTGCTTTTCATTCTTCCAGCAAGACAGAGAACTGCAAGAGGCATCTCAGATGCATTTTGTCTTGCTCAGCTCCAGACTTTAAAACCAAATGTCTAGCATCTAGCATACAGCAAAAGCAGTGCACTAGAACTGCAAGTAAGGGATTAGATAGCCATAGCCATGCTTGGAACTAGGATGGTGTAAGTGAGAAAAAAGGCTTTAATTAAAATAATGTTCATCAATTTGACTCTTAATGCCTACAAATATTTCTGCCTGTTTGTAGACACTGATCTTCACATCTCTTGGTTACACAAGCATCCACAGAGTAAAAACTACATCTGCTTCGTGCTTCCTTTATTGGAACAACTGCAGGTATTATTTATAGACATCACAGGGGATGAGAGCTTGAGATTTATAAGCTCTAATCAGCTGAAGATGATTCAAAATAAATTAATGAGTCAGAAACGGACTTAAGAAATCCAGCACTGATGTAAATCACAATGACTTTGCACCCTGTCTTCCTCTCCCCTCCCTGAGTGCTTGCCAGAGGATGTGAACTTGTGTTTAACTTGATATAAACCAAGAAAAAGAACGATGGAAATGTGAACTCAGTATGCCAAGTTACAGTACTCGTACATATGAAGGAAAACCAAAACTCTAGCAGGGACAAATAATTTCCTATCACTTAGAACTTTCCATGCAACCTGTGCTATCACTCAAACCATACAGAAAGCAGATTTAACGGGGATGTTTTCCAGACCCCATGCAGCGGCTCTGACTTTCATGACAATTTCTTGGCCCTTTCTGGTGTCCTGTTTGCATCTTTGCCAATCTCTCCTTTCTGTGACAGGTCTTTGAGCTGTCTTAACACCCTCCTAGTTCTCCCAGTGATTTCCATCTTTGTTGCCATTTGACACCTCCATTTCCCTCTTGCAGGAATATTGGGTCAGAAGGATGGTCTGTCTCAGCCTGGTTGGCTGCTGAGGCCAGATTTTAAGCATGACTGAGCACACTAGGCATGCAAATGCAGCATCCACCTCCAGCCAGTTTTGTTTAACAGCTAAAGTCTTTGCTTCAAATACTTCAACAGAAAGTTTAGAGCAGGCAAATTGCATTTCTCAGTTAAAGCTGGTTAATTAAAACATGATTATAAATTATTACAATCCAGCACTGAAATGCGCCCTGAAATAGGTATTTAATTAATAAACAGATTGCATCTTTAAACTGTCCTAATTCAGTAGTTACTTCACAGAATCACAGAACACCCTGAGTTGGAAGAGACCCCCAAGGATCATCAAGTCCAGCTCCTGGCTCCACACCAGACCATCCAAAATTCAAACCCTGTGTCTGAGAGTGTTGTCCATATGCTTCTTGAACGCCGACAGCTTGGGGCTGTGGCCGCTGCCCTGGGGAGCCTGTTCCACTGCCTGACCACCCTCTTGGTGGTCCTTTTTGTAATATCCAACCTGACCCTCCACTGATGCAGCTCCATGCCGTTCCCTTGGGTCCATTTCCATGCTTGATTTAGCATAGCCCCTTTGCTAGATTTCAATAAGCTAAGCATCTTGCTAATGAACAGCCGTATCTGTAATTTTGTGCAGGTGTAAGTGCAGCTATAGCTGTTGATCATCACAGCACAGAAAACCTCTGTGGAGGGAATGGAGAGCACTAGGTGACTCTTGGATTATCTCCAGGTAGCATCACCCCTATTGCTGAAGGAAGAGGAAAATGATATTAGGGTGAGCAAACTGTATCTTACTGGGGCTTACAAAGAGTTTTGTCATGAGCTCCTTGTGTTGACATAGGTCCATCGTGTCAATAAAAAGCATAGAGAGCTTCATTTAACAGGGTAGACAAGCAGAATGAGCTTACTTTACCTAAATATGCCAAAATCCAAAATTAAGACAGTAGTGCTTCTCTAACCCAGCGTGGCTTTGCAAGGCTTCATTCACCGTGGTTTGTGGGGCTCTCTGAGCATGCACAATAATAGAGTTGTACCTCGTTATCCAAAAATAGCAGCTTAACACTATCTCCACAGACACTGTGTAACATATGTGTAAAGACTACAGTGTGCATCTACACACAGCTCTTAGATGCAATATGACAGCGTGTACGGTACAGTCATGTCATATTGGAAACCTGATGAAAAAGCCAAAAGAAAAGTCTCAGAAATCCAGTGCATCTCAATAAAAGCCCTGCCTCTGAGATGGCGACACACAGTCTGTGAGGCTGCTATACACAGACCTTTCACTTTCAATTAAATACATGCAATTTTCACTTTGCTCCAGTCTCACATCCAGTATGTGCCACAGCACAGGTTCCCAAATGCAACATTTTCTGTATTTTCTTTAAGTAAATTATCCTTTGAAAGTATCTCTTCCCCCACCCTCACCCACCAAAGAATGAACACTGGAGGGAGTTTGGGATTTAGGAAAGCAGCAGTCTTTAATTGGGTGTTCTTAGGAGCAATATTTGAAAATCTGAAGTACAAAAGTACAAAACCATGTCTCCTTCCAACAGAGCTGGAATATTTCAAGAAACTTATCTGCATTCAGCCAAGGCAAATGGCAGGTCAGGAGGCAAAGGAAAAACAACTCTTCTTCAGAAGAAATCAAAACAATTTCCCTCATAACATAACGTGGCCATATGAAGAGTACAAAAACTGGGAACCAAAACCAGGGGTTCTGCTAATGAGCTTCAACAGGTCGCTGATTTTTACAATTCCTGATAAGAAGCACTGAGGCCTAGACAATGGCTCAAGGGACTGTGGAGGAAGCTGTCTGCTTGATGATATCATCGCATCGAGCCACGCTGCTTTCTGTTTTGAAGCATATTTTATTTTCCAGTTTGTTTGGGAGAGAAGTACTGGTCCAAGAAAATAGAGAGATCAACTTACAAAGTACTTTGGAGAAATGCAAGTTGATTAGATTTTTCTGAGTACGGCATGTTTTTAGTACCAAATTTTGAAATCTATCTATCTTGAAAAGAAACATTTTTGTAAGTGCAGCTCTTATGTTTCTGTTTTCATAAAATCCTTCCTCTGGGCTTGACTCACAACGTGGGCAGCACCTATTAAGGCAGGATTCCTCACCAACAGGGAGAAGGAATGAAAACATTTCAAGTTCTGTGGCATTTCCTCATGAGTGGAAGAAGGCTGGAAGGCACGCAGGAAGGCAAGAAGGAAGGAAGGAAGGAAGGAAAAAATTTTATTAACATGGTCTTTGCAGAGTTCCCTGATGGCTCATGGCTGAGATCAGAGCTACGATGAGTGTCTAGTCCTTAGTCAACTTAATTGTTACACACACAGACTAGATTGTGTAAAATAAGGAAAACACTATCTAAAATCTGCTTTAAAAGTTATTTAACCAGAACAAATCATCTGGGAAAGTACAAATCTTTCTACCTGGAAAAATATTTCTCTATAGCTGAGCTAGGCCTGGTAGCAAATCTTAATGAATTATTAGTACCTTTATTGTTTTCTTTGGCCCCTGTGCACTATATTTGTAAAAAAAGTCAGTAAAAAAGAGAACAATCGTAAAAAGCAAATATTTTGTACAAAAATACAAAGTTTTAAAAGCTCTTAAAAGTATATTCCATATTATTGATAAGAGTTGGACTATATATATATATTTATATAAAATCTATATATTTGTGTATCTGTATAATTTTCCTACATTTGGGATTTTAGCAAATGAAACATACTGTTTACACAGTTGCTTTATATGTTTTTGCTATAGATGACTGACCAACAGTCTTACTCAGATTGAGAGAATGTCTTTTTTCAGAAGATGCAAGTTGCTTATGTATGTGGTTACTGGTTGGGAAGAAAATCTATAACAAAACTAGTCCAATGGTATTTCCTGATCCTGTGGGGTGAAAGGCCTCAAACAATTGCAGGATGCTGAAGAAGAGTTGCTGCTGAATTCCCTTATGCATTTAAACCAGTTTTCAGTGCTTGCTTTTGTTGTTGTTGTTGTTGTTGTTGTTGTTTTTTTCAATTTTTTTGTAGGCAATGTTGCTCTCTCCCAGGATTTTCTCTTTCTTAAAGTAAATTTCCATAAGATGTAGGTATCTGTAAACTCACAGCCTGCTACACTCCAAATATTTGCCCTATGGTTTGAGAGAAAAAAAAGAAAAACAGAAAAACATCACATAAAAAGCTTCTAAAGATTGAACACATTTCTACAAAGGAAACTTACTGAGATCAAGGTATGTTAAAAATCTAAGTGGACTCATATTCAGATTCCATAAGTCCTGGAGGATAAATATTTGTAAACCAAGTAGCTTTGCTGAAATAACAAATGTATGTAGGGAAAGGAGGTCACATTGTCCTGTTACTTACATACAGTCCTTCACTCTGGACACCCAAACAATGTTATACACACACAAAGCTTGTTCAGCACTTTGTTTTGCTGTAGGGGGATGTTTTTGTGGATGGGATGTATTTTTGGCTCTAGCTGACATTTCCACGGCTCGGCCACACCAGCCGTTTGCGAGCCCTCCACTCCAATGGCCATTATTTGCAATACAGCAGTTGCTTGTGGCATGAGGACCCAGCCCCTCAGCCCTATGGGACATCTCCTGGCAGCATTCCTTGTGGGAATTTTAAGGCCTCCTTAGCAGTCACCAAGTGCTTCCTGTTGCACAAACTCTCAGAACAGTTTGTTTTTTGAAGGCTGGTCCCTGAGATGCCCTAAAGGCCAGTTTTGCCCCCTGCTTGGCCACTGAGCTTATAAAAACAGCTTCCATTGTGGCCAGGGTCTGCAGCACATGTGCCAAATCACGGCTGAAATTTTAGGCATGTTACAAGTCTGATGGCCAAGATGCAGAGCACGCCATGCCTGCAGCCAGTCTGGGGGCTGCTTTTCCAGAGTGTGATCAATCCAGCATCTGCATCATGTACAGTATTAGCACTGCCATTACAGTTAGCCTTAGGCCTGGGTCACCTCCCCACTGCCCGTGCAAAACTTACTTGAATTTGGCCTGCTACATGTAGGGTGAAATAATCAAACCAAGCACATTGCTTACCTTTATCCATGTCTTTTTCACAAATGAAATTGTTAACATCTTCACAGTAGAAGTCATTCCAGAGCCCAGCGTGGATTAACCCGGCGCAATCTTCCCCTGGCCCGTGCCCATGGCTCCAGTTATCAGGTTGCCCGGTTTTCCAGTTTCTTTCAACAAAAAAGCAATAGATATTATTGCACAACGCAGCACACATGACACTTTTTCAACCACAAGAAATTAACAAAAACATCATGAGATCTGTTCTGAACGGGAAATACACGTTGAGACAAACAATACATGACTCTTGCTGAAAATGGAAAACAGATGTATAACAGAGAAGGGAATCTATTCGGCCTCAGGCTGCCAAGACTCAAAGACCTAAAATTAGACCGATGAACTTTATTTTAGTTTCTGAATGTACATGCACATACAGCGTGTGCATCGTTCCAAACCTGCTCAGTGTGCTTGCTTCATTCCTGCCAGCAGACGGTACTGCGAAGAGCCAGCAGCTCCTGCGAGCTCCTGCTGCCAAGGATGGCAGCGCGGGGCCTTGGTCAGTGACTGCACCGAGATGGGCACCTCAGGACACACAGCAAGGGTTTATCTGCTTTATGGATCAGTGTTTCGACAGAAAGTGAAATTTTGGGCTCATAGAGAATGTACAAAGTACATATCTACGTATATTTTTAGATGATTAGTCTTGATGGTGAAACTTAATGCAGCGTGTAAAGGGCTTGCGGCAAGTGATTCCTCATCCTGTTTTTGTTTAACAAGTGAGAAACGCTTCCAGCCTCGGGACTTAAAGGCTCAGTTTTCCTGCAGGAACAGGTTGTTGACCAGTGGTTGTGACTGCTGGCTGATATGGGCCACACTCAGCTAGAAAATATGCCTGACTGACACAGAGCGTCTGACCAGGCACCTGGGAGGACACATGGCTTTCCAAGTAATGAAATACTTTGAAAATAAAATACTGTCAGCTCTGAGGTTATTACAGGGCACCTAAACGCATGTTGTGGTGGATATCTATTGAAAACAGTGGCTGAAGCGGCAATCAGGCACAGTGCTGCCATAAAGAGGAAGAAAAATGAAAATAGGGAAGGAGAAAAAGGGAAAAATATTACGGCTCATTTGAAATGCATCTGACTTTTTCCATGTTTCTCATCAAAATGAGCACCAATGAGATCACAGCTAATCATTTCATAACATCTGAGTGACTGAGCCTGTTTTTCTGGAGCACAGCATGCTCAGCTCTGTAAACTCTTCAGTCCACTCTTCAGTATTAAAAGCTTGGGTGGTTGAAATCTGTTCCATTTAGGACAAATTAGGTGTAGCCCTAGGATTCCTGGAGAGCTGCCAATTCAGTTCTCAGCTGGCCAGAGCTTAGACACCCTTGTTTCATGCATTTTCCTTATGTTTAATGCTTTCCACTTGGATTTGGGCTTTATCTAAAGGCTGGTCATTTTTTATCAGAATGAGCACTCTATTTATAGCCCCTTGTAATGCAAATCAGGAAAATTCAAACCAAGACAGAAAAACTGTCTGTGCTTTCCATCTCAACTTTGTAATAAAAGTCAGGAGCAAATGTTTTGGCAAGAAACACTGTGCTGTGTAGTTATGTGATTCTTTCATTCAATGTTCAGTTTTCCTCCTGGCAAGGCAATAAAGCCTTGCGCATAGAGAAGGGAGAGAGAAAATAAAAAGTTCAACGGCACCCTCAGTAAAGAATTATTTCATTGGCATCTACAAACCTTTGGATCCATGAGCTAATTTTAGATGCTGTTTATAGAAGCGTTGGCAAGAGCGGTAGCATCTGCAGAAAATAAACACTATTGTTTTTATTTACGTACGTGTAAACTGGTAAGGATCCATCCAGCCATCTCCATTCATTTTCCTTCTCTGAATCTGTAAGTCCAATCCAGAAGCTGCCTTTCCCTGAAATCTGCCTTTTTATCCATTGCTGTGGGAAAAAGATATTAGTCCATAACAAGCAAGCACAGTCTTTGGAGGTAAGCTACTCTGTCTTCAAAAGCATCTTTGCTATCAGAATAGGAATGCCCAGAGAAACTTTTTTTAAGCTGAAGACAAGTTTCAGGAGTTTGCCTTGTGACTGCCTGCCTAGAATCCACAGTGCTATCTGCAGGTGAGGTAGAGAGAGCTAGTCATCAAAACAAGGTTGACATAAGGTCACAGCCAACATCTTATAGATACAGATTAAAAAAAAAACAACCACCAACAGACAGTAAGCAGTTGTATCTTGATGTTCCCACTGCTACATAGCCACTGGATAATCATCTTGAACAGTATTAAAGGTACAGCTACATTTATAGTTATATTGAAAACATTTGTGGGTCACAATAGTCTTAGGCTGCATATATTGAAAAGAATTTTAAAATTATTTTCAGCACTGCAAGCCCCCCCCACATTTTGGATAATATGCAAGGCACAACAGACTGCTTCTTCAAAGGTTCAAAACTCCTCCAATTCTCACAATCCTTCCTGTGCTCTGCAACCTGTACCTTCAGGGTGAGTTGCTTTGCTCACACTGTCCTTCTGCACAATGAGTAATTTCTGAGCAGGAGAAGGTGGACAAAATACTAACTGGAGTCAATCAACCACTGTGTATGCTTTCACTATATGAATTCACAATGCTCTCAGCTTCCCACTTGGCCCATGGCTTTCACATGTTAAATAACCTCAGACTCCCTCCTTGAAAAACAGAAAGAAAAGCTAGTTACCTGTTCTTCTTTGTTGTTTATGATAACCAAGCGTGATGCCTTCTCTTCACAGAATAACTTTGCCTCTTCGAAAATTTCTCTTTCAATTGAAAAGTAATAGCACTTTTCTGTATAATTCTTCCAATGAGGAGAACAACCTATGATGTGAATTTTTTCTGTGTTAAACCAATTACTCATAAATCAACGAGCCAGTGGTAATTCTCTGCATAGGGCCAATAATAAGTGGAGGATCCCACACCCATCTCCAATGCACTGCCGTCTAACATACAGTTTGAGAATTTATTTACTGGGATCCTGACTCTGTGAAATCAAGGTTAAACGGTGTGGTCAAGGGGACTATTTATTACCCATACAACGTCTGATTTTTCTTTAACAATAACAATAACATATAATAACAATAAATTGAATCAGTTTCAGGTCCTGATTAGGAAGACCAACAGGAATGCCTTCAGTTGACAGGGGTCTTTATGGTGAATCTCAGAGACTGAGTCTGATGTAGCACAGGTTACGTGAACCAGTAACTCTGGTGAATACCCTCCACTAGATATTGGTGTATCCAAAAGATACGGTATCTTTTACCTCAGTAAAAGATACAAACGATGTTTCCATAGCTTACCGTTAGCCTCAGGCACTGATGTAGGTTCACTCTGTAGTGCCATTGGCATCCCTGGACCTGGTGGCCCTGGTGGGCCAGGTGGACCCTTTGGACCAGGCAGCCCAGGGACTCCAGGTAGCCCAGGTAGTCCTCGAGGTCCTGGTACCCCTGGCTCTCCCACAGTTCCTTGCAGGCCTTGAAATCCTGGTGGGCCTTGTGGCCCAGGGGGACCGTCTTTGCCTTGTGGCCCTGGTGGCCCTGGGTCTCCGCTTGGTCCAGGCAGACCCGTCTTGCCAGGAGAACCTCTCTGACCTTTGGAGCCCGGTGATCCTCTTGAGCCTTTCCCTCCTTTTTCTCCTGGTGGCCCAATTGGCCCAGGTGGGCCCTTTTCACCTGCAGGTCCTGGTGGTCCAGGTTCTCCCTTTTCTCCTTTTTGTCCTTTTAGACCAGCAGGGCCAAGAGGACCTTGAGGGCCTCTGTCACCTTTAGGTCCCCTTGGACCAGGAGGGCCTGAAACAACGTAAGCATTCAAAGTGGGAATACAGACAGAAAACAAAACAAAATGATCACTTGGGGTACTAGTTTAATGTATCTCAGACCAGTGACACTGGATATGCAGCACTGTGAAAACCAGGCTAACAGCTAGCTGGAGCAGTGCTTGTAAAAGTGTGTCTGCTTCTCAGGCATTATATACCATTTCTCTTTGTAGAGCCTCCATGGAATATAAAATACAGCCGAAAATCATCTGATGCACCTTAGCCTGTAAACTGGACAGTACCATGATGCCTCAGGTGAGCAGTTGAGGTGTTGGTCCCTACAAGACACTCTGTGCTGGTTACACATGCAGTGCTGCATGTTGATTCTCTCATTCTGCTATGCTCCCTTTCCTTTCAGCTCCATCCCTCCTCTCTTAGACTACTGGACTGCTGTTCCTGCAATGCTGTTTCTTATTCTGTCAATACTGGGTTGTCAGAGAGACAGAAGGATGGAAGGTGTGCAAAAGGCCCACTATGGGAAAGGCCAGTAATATTCACTAGTTGGCAGATTATAACAGGAAACAGAACAATACACATGGTAGGAAATGGAAATACTGTGGTAGTTTTCCATATATAAACAGCAAAATAATTTTGGATTCTAATCATGGATAAGCAAATACTTTGCCTATATATATATTATCAACATCATTTAAACTCCTTCAGACATAAATTCTTCAACTGGAGTCATTTAGGCCTGACTGAAATGAAAAAAGCTTAACGTTACTGACTTGTAATCTTGGCTCTAATTCAGGCTTAGTTTATTTGGAGCAATAATTTTTTACTTGTGATTAGAGTTTTAGGCCTGGCTGGTCCACATCAGGTTGGCAATATGACTGTTCTTTTCATTTAGCTAGAAGAAACCTTCTAAACTTAATGCTATTTATTTCTGGAGAAAATAAAATACGCCAGGATTAAAAACTAAGCAAAGTAGGATGTTTTCTGGCAGACTAACAACTGGCTTAAAGTAAAATAGCAACTTGTTTTTCAGAAAGGGTGGACCTTTCTGGGAACAGTCCAACATATATTTTTTAGCCATTTCCTCCTTAGCAGGGATTGGTTTCTTGAGGTTCCACACCTTCACTAGCTTATTTTAGAAACTAAATCAAAAGCAGATCCAGGCAGTCACTCATAATAAAATTTTGCTAAGTCAGAACGTTCTTTCGTAACATCCTCATTCTAGGTATGTAAAGAAGGCATAGGAAAACTAGTAAGGAAAATTCAAACTACATTTACATTTCCAAAGTGTAGGAGTAAATAATGGAAAACCCCAGGACTGTGTACCAACATGCACTTACTTACACAGAACTAAAGTACTGCGAACAGGAATTCATCATAAGCCATTATGGGCATCGCTAGAGAACCTGCGTACCTTGTAGGATAGTGAAGTTCTTGATGAGCTGGCCGTGTTTGGAATCTACCAGCTTCATTTCTTCCATGATTACTGACAAATTGGCAACTTCAACATCTAACCTTGACCTCATCAAATCCTGTTGCATCTTGAGTGATGCAGAGTCTAAACGAATATTGGCTAGTGTGCTATTCATAAAAATCAGCTCATCTGAATGTTTACTTAAGGTGTCTGTACAAGTTGTCCTGACCTCATTGAGATTGCTAGTCAATGTCCGTAGGTGATGAGCAGTGTAGCTGATGTTGCTAATGATATTGACTATATCAGTCTCAAAGACCTGGAACTTCTCCTCTAGCTGGTTGAATTTGGCAAAAGTTCTGTTTTCATATTCTTTATGCTGCTCCTGGAGATCCTTCAGATTTTGTTCATTGGCTTGGGCAATTGTGGTGATGTTCTCCATTTGCCCACTGAAGGAGCTGAGCTGATTGTTCATGTCCTCAAGTGTATCATTGTTAGCTTTTGCCAATGCTGAGTTGTTGGCGGCCAAAGTCTGTAAATTTTGTACTTTTTCTTTAAGCCAATCAGTGTCCTTCCTGGCTTGAAGGACAACCTGCTGCAGGTTTTGAAAGTCGTTCTTGATTCTTAGAATAGCCAAACTTGTATCTTCCATAGACTTCTGCAGGACACTGATAAGATTTCTTTGTTGTATTTGTGTCAAGTTTAAGTTGTTAAGGTTCATGATGACCACATTATGAGAATGCACTTGGTTTTGCAAATTTGTTTGGATATTACTTGTGTCTTGTTGAAGATTATTTATATAGCCAGTATATGCCTGAAGAGTCTTATTGACACTGATGATCATGAAAGAGTTACTATCTAAGGCACTTCTCATTTGGCTCTGTCTATCATCTAGTACATTTCCAGATTCTTGGAGCTTCTCCAGTGTATCTTTGTTTCTGGTGGTTTTCTCTGCAATGTCGTGAAGCTGCTGACGGAGAGCCAGAATGTCAGATCTGAAGCTAGACAGTTCAGTGTTAGTATTCAAGGCTTTTTGTCCAGCTTGGTCATCTGTTGTGCAGAAAAAAAAAAAAAAAAAAAAAGGAAAATTTTAGGATGAGTTTTTTAAAAACACAGTATAAAAAATTACAGTACATTTTAAGTACAGTATGTCTGTCAGAATGTTCTATCAATAGACCTTCTACAATATCTTTTTCCAGACAAGAGAAATCACTAAGGAAAATTTTGTCACTACACAGAGTAGAAATCAAATAGATGAAGACTGTATCTTGCCGAGGTGAATAAAATGGTGATTCTGTTGTCATATAGGGGAAAACCTACCATTAGAAATGATGATGAATATACACGGTCAAGTGGTGCTTCTATTTCAAATGAAAACTGAATGGTAAACAGTATTCAAAACACTGAAGAGGTAACAAAGTTTGTGCTCTGAAGTTACGGCTGGCTTTTGCTCAAAAAACCAAAGTAGATTCTAGCAGTTCATATTTTCTTCCTCCTTTTTCTGGCAGGTGGAATATCTTCATGGTGATTTAGTACATATAATTGTATATTTTTAAGTCTTGGTTTTAGCTTTAAAATGGTTCTAAATCTTATTTTAAACAATCTGGGTAAAGACAAAAGCTTTGCCATCAGACATAACAGGATATTTTTATTTTTTTCTCTTGAACATACCACTGTTGCTTCTAATGACATTTCTCTTTTGCAGTTATTGTTTCCTCATGTTCTGAGTTTCAGGAAGGCAAAACCTTAATCATCAAGGAATATCTCAGCTCTCATTTGCACTGCTCTACAGTATACTTCTGGGAGCTTGTCTGAGTGTGATTAAGCTTTTGAGGCTGCACAGCTCACCATCCAGGACAAAGAAACCAAAGAAATAAGCAGTCAACACTCACTTTGAGGGAAGATCCCCTTTCTTGACCTCACTCACTTCCCTCTGCTACACACAGTCCATATATTTTTATCCCATCAAAGTATGGCTGTATTTGTGAATTATGCAGCCTGAAGTCCATCATTTCAGATGACTCCAAGAGTGGGTAGGATGGTTTTCATAAACTACAGCAAACGTGGCTCTGTATTGCTTTCTTCTGGTGTGTTTGAATGAGTCATGATGGCTGACAGCAAACGGTGACTTGCGAGAGAGACTTCAATATGAAGTGTTTATGGAGTCTTTCATGGATGAACACTCTCCTGAGCACAGTTCCTCTCCCTGACGTTTGTCTCACTCCAGGATCTTCTCAGCTCTGACTGTTTGTTTATCTCTCCATTATAGCTCAAATGTTACTGTGTTCCTCACATTGTTCTGATGGCTGCCAGGTCCACATAAAGCTAATCCCTGAAGGCCTGTCTTTCATTTACCACATGCTGGTATCCCTCTAACCCTACAAGAGTTCTCTTACCTTTATGCCTCTCACAGACATTGCCCCATAACTTTTTTTACTTCATCCATGGCAAGTCCACTTAAATGGGAACCGATGGTCCGAATTTCTCACTGGCCATCTGTCCAGCAGTGTGTAAATATATGTGGGCATGAACTGAATCAAAGGTGCTGCAAGCTGAGATTAATTTCATCAGCAGAATAACATAAAAGGTTGCATTGTGCTTTAGGGTGCAACATTACATCTATATACATATCAGCAAAAGTACATGCCACTGAATTATCCCATATCTTTGAACTAAATGCAGTGTGTAAATACTTCAGAATACAGCTTGCTTTTTAGGGGAAAAAAAGCTGTAAAAATTTATGATCTAGCTGCAAGCTAGTCATTTTTACAAGAAATACAAATCTCAAGGTATTGTTTATGAAGTTAAACAAGATGTATTTCAACAAGCACATGCATGTATGCATATATTAACACTTATATAAAAACTAAATATATAAACTACAAGTTTATGCATCTGTAAGCTGATAATAAACAGCTCAGCTACCTTTCCAGATGAGGAAGAAAAGCAGAAATGTAAATATGGTGAGTAGAATCCTTACCTGTGATCTTTTTCCATCTTCCTGCAAGCTGAGAACTGTGATAACACTTGGGAGATCTGAACTCAAAACAACTTTGTGTTTTGCATTCTCTGAGATGATTAAGACACATTTTGAGGAAGTTATCAGCTTGCCTCAGACATGAGAGTTCTGAACTGCTGATTATATGTGCACTCCTTATAATGGCCATCGGTTTTGAACCTTAGGCGTTACAACAGCATCAAGATGGCTAGGTGACAGATATTTATTTCCTGTAAAATTTCTTGTTGTGTGGGACAGCTTCTGCTATGTTTTACATCTCTTGCTCTGAGTAAGACTCCTGAGGACAACTTTTGAGTGTTAAGTATAAATAATTTCAGAGTGAGTTCAGTGGGAAATGTAAATACTGAAGTATGCTTAAAATGCTGTTCTAGGTAGAGATGGCCTTAAGCGGTTATAAGTATTTTCCCATTTTCAGTTGAGAAATTGAAACAGAAGTGCTGTATCTTGTCATCGCCAGAGAGTTCTCAGACAAATTTCTGGCCACTGTCTTCCAGCAGAACACCCCAAAGTCATAATAAAAAGGAGCTTTGCTTGCACATAGATTACCTAATTTCTTCAGATCACTCTCCACCTCTGTGAGCTTTTCTGTATATCTTCTATGGGACGTTTCCAGGCCACCTGTGACATTGTCCATTTTTTCTACAACTAAGAAAAAGAGAACAGTATGTTATGGAAAGAAGAAAAGTGAAATTATGAAGAAAGTCTAGTAAACTACAAAACAAACTGAAAAAACACCACTAGCATCAAAGATGAAAAAAAAAGCACTAATACTGCCTTGCTTGCCACTACACCCTCCTGTTGTACTGTACAATGTTGGCAGGATGAACTCCTGTCTGCTGGTGGCACCCAGCATTCATCCAGCTCTTCACTCTGCCAACAGTCCCCACACATTTCTTTACTCAGGAGCAATCTCCCTCATGCATGAGGAAATCCCTCTTCATGAGTTTTCCTCATGAACCAAGTCCTTTTCTTCTCACAGTATTTCCACGCTACAAGCACAGTGCCTTGTGGTAGACTGGTTGCTAATGGCTCGCTCATATGGCTCATACACGTGAGAGAAGACTTCCTTTTATTTTGCTATGAGCCATTGAGCCAGTTCTCTTTGAAGAGACCTCTTTTTCTTTTTTTTCTCTTTTATTCATTAAAAATTGCCTCCTGGCTTGCAAGCTCCAGCCTGAGATAGCAGTTTGAAGATGTATTAAACGCTTCTGAAATCAACTTTTAAACATGTTAATAATGCTGCAGATCACTCAAAATGTTCTCGAAATCATTCTGACTCATTAAGATTGAAATGGTGGCCAGTCAGCAAGTGTAGATTTATGGCTTCCTCTGATGTGTTTTTTATTTTGTAATGTCTGAGTCATTTTCTTGTCACTGAGACAATCTGATGAGTTGATTGAGTTGATATGGAAATGGAAAAAGAGCAACAAATAAAGAGCCTGGAGTGGCTTCTAGTGACAAAAGTCTGTACTTGCTGAAGCAACCAGTGAAATGCCTGCAAGGCTAGGGGCTGCCCTCAGCTTCCATGGCAAATCTAGTTGAACATGCTTTGGCATTCAAACCACAACCAGGGGCAGAAATTTCATCTCATCACCCGATTTCTTGGCCCTTTGGATAAACTGGGAGTGAACTGGATCTGCATGAGCCCTGGGAGACATGTTTCCCATGTCTTTAGATAGGAAACCCAATTCTGCATGCCTTTGTAGGGTAGAAGGTACCACTAACTCTTTCTGTCTGTGAGATAATCTGCAGCCGCTAAGTAGCTTCATAGTTGTTATTGCTATGTAAAGAATTGTTTTTCACTAGGAGTGGAAATTTAGGGGATATTTTGCTGCTCATGAGCAACCACAAGAATCCCAGGCCTCTGAGGTGTTGTCCACCGAGTGCTCCTTCTTCATTAACTTTTGCCCTTGTTTTTCTGTCTGTGGGCACCACAGGTACACAGAAGGGTTTTAATGCTTCCCAAAATGAAACAAAACAAACAAACAAAAAACCAACAGACAAACAGCAGACCAAGACGATCTCTGATGTAACTACACTGAGGTGAGTACAATTGCAACAAAGGAAAGTCTCAAGATTTTTGAAGTGACCAGACGCTCTTTGGTGAATTACCTTTCTGTTGCCTTCTATACTGCTAGCAATGCAATAAAAGAGAGGCTCTACTGTATGCGTAGAGTCAGAGTGCAGATTTCAGTATTTGGGATGATGCCAGCTGGCCTGCTGATCACCAGGCTACAATAGTGACCCAGGCTACAAGAATGGATTTGCTTTTTAAGGGGAACCATTAGTCAATAGTTTGCTTTAGAAAGGATTTCCTCCCCAAGTATAGCACTAATATTTCACTGGTTCTTCTGCCTCTTAAAGGTACTTGTCAAAATGCTGTGTGCCATTTTTTCCTACATGAAGCCAGAGCTGATCCTCTGTTGGTCCTCCCTGATTGTCTTCCAGGCTGGAGCCCAGATCAACCCATGTCCTTCTGTAACTTCTCGTACTCCACTGATGCATGTATGCACCTATGCACCACATGCAGTGAGCATGGGGTCCATACTTTGTTTCTTTCTGGACAACTCCAGGCAGCTCTTTGTTCCATCTGTGATGTTATGCTTTGTTTATGGGTAGTTGCCATGATGGACATGGCTCACTCCAGGCTCTTACAGAGGACTCAGTGAAAGCATCTGAACTTCAAAAGCAGGCCTACTCCAGGTGTTTTTGCTGAACCTTTGCCTTGACTAGTAATATCGCATCGCCTATGTTTATTCAAATTCTGTATAATATTCACCTGTTTGCTCCAGTTATGCAGTACACTTGGAGATGGAAAATGAATATATATTAATAACAATGAAAGGAAAATGTAGTTTATTCCTTTTGTAGTTCATATGAACAACAGCCTGTATTTCAGATCTGAAGTCTGTAAAGTTTATCTAGAAAAATCTAAAGTTTATGCTGTCCTGTAACAAGAAGAATGTTGACTGAATGAAATCTAACACTGGAAACTTATATTACAGTACTCCCCTGTAGAATCTAAAGCAAATGAAAGCAGTGGAATCCTATCAATATGTAGTAGCCTGTACTGGCAGGTGGTGAGACTGGATGGAATTGCAGAGGCAACAGCACATGGTATTTTCATTGCCGAACTCAAAGAGCCCATACTAAAAAGACTGAAGGTGGTCTGTAGTTTTGAATGGTCTTTGTGTAAAACACCCCAAACATTTTTTGAAGCAGCAATTTAATTAGATGCCTTACTGATATTATCAACAACTGGCTGTAGCATATGGGGAAGACCATGCCTGCATTGTGTCTGAAGGACGACGGCAAATCACAGAATCATAGGGGTTGGAAGGGGCCTCTGGAGATCATCTAGTACAAATCCCCTGCTAAAGCAGTTCCCTACAGCAGGTTGCACAGGAAAGCATCCAGGCGAGTTTTGAATATCACCAGAGAAGGAGACTCAACAACCCCTCTGGGCAGCCTGCTCCAGTGCTCTGTCAGTCTCACGCTAAAGAACTTTTTTCTTGCATGAAACTTCCTGTGTTCCAGTTTGTGCCCATTGGCCCTTGTTCTGTCACTGGGCACTATTGAAAAGAGCCTTGCCCCACCCTGCATTTTAGATATTTGTAAGCATTGATAAGATTCCCTTTCGGTCTTCTCTTCTCCAGGCTGAACAGCCCCAGGTCTCTCAGCCTTTCCTCATAAGCGAGATGCTCCAGGCCTCTCACCATCTTTGAGGCCCTCCACTGGACTCTCTCCAGCAGTTCCCTGTCTCTCTCAAACTGGAGAGCCCAAAACTGGACACAGTATTCCAGGTGAGGCCTCACAAGGGCAGAGTAGAGGGGAGGATCACCTCCCTCGACCCACTGGCCATGCTCTTTTTAATACAGGATATCATCAGCCTTCTTGGCCACCAGCACATAGTGCTGGCTCATGGCCAACCCGTTGTCCACCAGGACACCCAGGTCCTTCTCTGCAGAGCTCCACTCCAGAAAGTCAACCCTTAACCTGTACCAATGTATGTGGTTATTCCTCCCCATGTGTATGACTGCACTTGCCCTTGTTGAACCTCATCAGGTTCCTCTCTGCCCAACTCTCCAGCCTGNTGCACTTGCCCTTGTTGAACCTCATCAGGTTCCTCTCTGCCCAACTCTCCAGCCTGCCCAGGCCTTGCTGAATGGCAGCACAGCCTTCTGGCGTGTCAGCCACTCCTCCCGGCTTCATGCTTGCTGAGGGTGCTCACTCCTAAGAGGTCTTCCAGTCCCCAGCAGCTTGTCTCCCACATAAAGTAGCAGCTTTTATTTCTGCAATGTAGCCCTGGACCAGGAGGGTCTGATGCAATGCTTAGAGAGAAGATGCTAGATTAGAGCGACTGGAAAGAGAAGGCTGCTTTCAAATATGCAAGGTAGTGGTTTTGTCTGTATGACACTAAACTGTTGATGTCTTACTCAGATTAACTGGTGTCAAGGGCAGAATTAGCTTTATCAGGTAAACCATTTCCTTGATTTTAGTTCTGTTTCCCCTCAGAGGGTGTCAGCATTGCAGTGCAAAGAGTTGAGAATGGCAGAAAGGCTAAGGCAGAAAAGGCAGATAAAGCAAGCAGATGGAAGTCACGGTGGTCGTTAGTGAAGAAATAAAAAACAAGGACAGGCCAGTGACTGAGAACTATCAGAAATTCAAACTGAGAGCATGGTAGCTTCCCTTAGCTGAGAGTCACAGAACGATCATTCACCATATACAGGGAAATTTCACTCTGCCTGGTGCCAGAAATATTATAGCTTTGTATTTTTGCATTTAAGAAAGCATGTTTTAGAAGTACAGTTTACTTTATTAATGTTTTTAAACAACAATTTAATATTTCTTCCAAAAGCAAACTAGTAGTAAACTCAACTTGTTATTCCTTCATGACCTTGATATTTAATTCATGTTTTGGTTTCAGGTTTCTCCAACCTACTATGTAATTTTTACCACCAATTTAGAGGTTTGTTCTGTGTTGACTTTGCCTCCCATTGAGTTATTTTTTTCCTGCCATATTTAATCCACTGATTAGTAGTTTTAACGTTTTAAATCACAAAGGATATCTAAATACTACGTAGGAAATGAAAGTTTTAAAAGTAGTTCTGGGCTTTATAAACATAAGCGTGGGAGGCAAATTTAATGGAAACTTAGCTAAGAGACTGAAAGAATCCCTGATGCCAGCAGAATTCCTTCTTTCAGTGTAATATTGCAATAAAAAAGACAAGCCAAACTCTGATGCAGAGGGGAGAGTTCAAGAGCTTTATAAAATTTTATTTTAAATTTTGTTCCTCCTTTAAGGCCTAATTCCTTCCCAACTACGAAAAATATTGCAGCAATTCCTTTGAATATGTACCGTCAGCTGGGGGTTTGTTTAACTGCAAATTAGCGCTTTAGGCACTGTGGAGACAAAGCTCTTAAACTGCAGGGTACGAAGGGTGAAATTAACACCTGGCGTATGACCCCTTGCTGCTTAGTTACTGAAGGGATACTTTGGACCAAAAAAGACTTTTCTCCAATGTATGCCTCTTTCTCTTGGAATTCAGGTGGAGCTGTCACCAACGTGTCTTAAGGTCTGTGACGATGTGCATGTTCCTATATTCTTTTTCCCATTTCTGTGGGCAAGGAAATTCTTTTATCCTTACCCTGGTAAACATGGCTGTGACGGACAGGCTTGTCCCTGGCCAGGCATCAGCGACTAGTCAGTGCAAGAAGCAGGTTTAGAACAGAGCACAGCAAAGGCAGTGCCTCAAGATGGGAGAAAAGCTTGGGGAAAAGACTGTGCTGGAGGCCCATGGAGAATGAAACTGAAAAACTGTGGACTGAAATGAGGAAGAGAAACTCCTAAAGAGATTTTTTTGGACAGTTTCCTTATTGCGATTGCTTCCTACACATGGAGAAGTAAATGTTTGCCAAAGGAAGATACAGAGCAGTGGTCTCTCCAACTTGAAGTGCTGTTTTTGATGCCAAGTGACGTCTGATTTTCCTAGTAAGCCCCAGAACTGACAACCGTGTAATGAAATGCTCATGAGTAAAATTCTACTAAATCCCAGGCATTTAGTGTCTGGGTTATAGCCCAGAAAGATCACATCCTTACCCTCTGTAAGCAGATCTCTGCAGATTTATACCTGCAAAAGGCCTAAGTTTGTCCTACCCTACTCAGTGTAACCAAACAATCTTTTCTTTGTAGATCAGGAACAAGCTTTTGAATCCTGCAAAGTCTTTTTCCTCAGCATCTTACTTTCAGAAATGACTTACACATTCTTCAGAATATCTGATCAAATATATATGTACTCCTTTTTCTAATATTTGATTTTAATTCGCTACGTTCTGTCTTTTTTGTAGTAAAAAAAGAACATCTCTGTTCTGATGGAATATCTACCCTTCCCATTCTCTCATCTCCCTTGTTAAATTTTCCATCTGAACCAAGAAGTTTTAATTTTCATCCCACTTAAAACTCTAGCGAATCCTCTCAAATAAGTATTTTTCCCCTTCTACTTCCACAATTTCCTTTTCTTCCACTGGCAAAGGACCAGAGATGATGTCAGTTCTGCTATGAGCGCAGCTGTTGGCGGCACAGGACACGCTGCACGCTGACCACATGAATATTTACCCAGCTTCTTGGAGGTGTTTTGAAGCTGCAACTGAGAGCTGTGCTCAAGCAGATAGATTAAAGCCAGCCTGGGTTTCTCCACAAGATGCTGCACTGTCCTACTATAATGCTCACAACAATGGCATTCATTTCCTTTTTCTTACCAGGATCTCACACCTCGTATATATTTCTTACATTATAGCTGTGGCTGCATAACAGCCACATGATTCATTCATAACTATCTAAATGGCTACAGTTAATTAGTATCCATTAGGCATGGGTATTTTAAGCTGTACTTTCCAATATACCCTACCGCAGACTTGCAAAAATGAAAATTTCTCCATTATTGGGTTGCCCAACTGCCAGAATCTTTGAAATTACTGTCAAAAGGTTCTAAGCATCTTTCTTCATCGAAATAATTGTAGATAACTCAATAAATTGGCACCTCCTGTTTCAATCTTTCTTCCATATATTTCAAAGTAATATTGATTCCATACTTTTTCCCTGTGATAAACTTTATAATTATCTTAATATGACTATTCCTGGCTCTCCCATTAAGAAAGACATTTATTCTGGAAAGGTGCTGATATATGTAAAAGCTCAATGAAATCAAGGTATAACATATTGCAGAGCTTTGAGTCTTCCAGTTAGTATCCTTTCATGGTTGAAGTATGATAATTTTATTTTACTTTTTCCCTCTTTTCAAATTTCTAATCTAATTTCAAAACTTCATAATTGTTTGAAAGTGAAAATCTAAGGCTGAGGTTTTCTTCCTATGTGTGTTCAACAAACATTGACAAAGGTATTCGTATTCAAGGTGAAAAAGTGATAAATTTTCTATGTAACATATGAAATGCTCTTGGATGCTTGACTGAAAGAGAAATGTTGTGCTTGATGCATACTTACCTTTGTATCCCAGAATGGCTACGGTAATTGTTAACAGGGCACATAAAATATATAACAAGATGATGGAAAACTTCAGTGCCCAGTTATTTTTACACTTGGTGCATTGAGTCCCCTCCTGAATACCTGCAAAAGAAGAGTTTAAGAATTTTAAAACAAGAGCAAAGGACACATTGCTGGTTTAATTTCCACATTTCCTCTCCCTCATGTTCTCACAAAGAAAATATTTATGTAACCAGATGAAAAATGGATCCCTCTCTGCCCATCCTGCCAGGATAGCCTCCACTGTGGTTAAAGCATCAGCTTAGTGTGATACAGTCACTTTGGGGTTTTAGGTTGTGGAAAAGAAAGAGGTTCTACTTCTCTGGAAGAACTGGGGCTGTCCTGGGAGACAGGACTGTTTTCTGATTCTGCTAACAAGACTATGGTGAGCTTTGGAAGTCAAATGTTTATCAGCATATCCTCTGTCAGGCACGCTGCCGCAGCAGCTCTTTCTCAGCATTCAGTCAACCTACAGAGGCAACAGTAAATGCTCCAGCAGAAGGAAAATATTGAAATAAAATAGCATTGAGAAAGTGTGATCGGAGTACAGGCCCTGCCTTGCAACCATTACCACAAATGCCTACCATATGAACACTTTCTTTCCATAATGAGAGAGATATTTTTTCATTTTTGATTTGGAGAGCACTATTTCCAAACAGAACAAGGGCTGCTATGCTGGTAACGCTAGTGGCAGATACATACCAGCAGAAGAATGCTGGTGAATTTTCCCTTGTAGGCCTGTTTAAGATAAAGGGCCTCAATAGCAGAAAACAAACCCTTATTATTTTAAATTCAAGCTTTTTGCAGAACGCCTTGATATCTTTGAGCCTATCATGGAACCAAAACTCCTCTTTTCTTGATGTGCTTCTCGGGAACAGCTTGAGAGCATTGGAAGTGTTGACTACGACACCAAGAAATTCGGGAGAAATGTCACCACATAAAAACATGCAAATCAGGCCACTGCACTGGACTGAATGGGCTGGATTTAGCCCTCCTTCTGATGTGCATTAAGAGGTCAGGATAAATGCAGCTTTCTGTGTCTGTCAAAATATGCATTTCTTTGATATTTTACTGTATTTGTGTACTATTAGGGGAGTCCCACAGGAAAGCTTTAAGCTCTAATAAATTCTATGTACCACATTACTTAACTAATCAAGACTTGCTCCGTAGCTTTTTATGAGTAAGTTATATTTCCCCTGAGGCCTAACCCGTAGCTGATTTTACTTTTCCCAGCTCATGACCCTCTGCAGAGTCATTTTTCGTTTTTATTTTTTAAGGGAAAAACACAGGCCTCTTCCCCTGGGGTCACTGAGGCCTGGTGACCGATGCAGCACGTTAAGTCAACTGCATTTCCCTCTCAAAGAACCACAGTGTCTAGAGACTTCCTTGAACTCATGGTACAAGAAGGAGGGATTACCAAACTGGAGCAACTCAGGAAGAGGATTTATACGAAGTTTATGGCTAGTAAATATCCTAGCCATGCACAGTGCAGAAATGTGTCTTTCACAGGTCAGCCTGCTTTCCACATTATGTTATCTCATGTTTCCCAAACACTTCAGCTGTGATGTCACGTTCTATTGCCACATGATTAATATGATGCCATAGATTTGGGTTACTTGATGTTTAGACATGAGATCAGTTGGGAACAAGCAGTTCTTTCTTTCAGTAGGGGAAAAGAAGACAAAGATTTACAAGTGTAAGCCTCAGAAGAGAAACTCCAGAGAGGAAAGGCTTCTCTCCTCCCTGTGCAGTGAGAAGGAAAGGAGCTGGGACAAAGACGGGCAGCAAGAGAGCCCTTTTGTTGGTGCTTGGACTTGGAAGACTGGTAACTCCTGCACCAGAAAAGCAAAGGTGAAGAGTCCATAATCTGATAGCCAAGTTTGCTTCTGGATCCTGGTGTGGGGTTGTTGGGTTGTTTTCTTTGTCTGGTTGATAGTTGCAAGGAGTTTACAAGTGGGGAAGTTCTGCTTGCTGAAAAAGCTGAAGGAAGAAAGAACAATTTTCTACAATTTTGCAGTTTGTATTCAGAGACTTAAATTATTTCACAGTGGGAGCTCATGGTGTCTGGAGCACCATTTTGCTGGTGTTAGCTGGTACTAATGGGCTCACTGAGGCTCTGTGCTGTATGCTGAAAGTGAGGTTCCTCCTCAGAAGGGTTTAAAACTCAGATTCCAGAACTCTAAGTCTTTGAACACCCCACATGTCAAAAAACACTGGAAGTTTGGGGCACAAAGCACATCACATTCACCTTCTAAGCTGTACAGAAAGCTTGATTTTCACTGTTTTAATGTTAATGGAAGCAGGATCAAATCCGTAAGTGGGAGGACTGATAGATAGACTGCAGAGGTACAAAGCCCAGAGAAAGGCAGAAATATAAACAAAAACCTTTGACAGCGATGGCACATAGAGAAGTTTCACTTAATCGCAGTCTCATATTAAGATTACTTATTTCATGACATGAACTGCTTTCTGTCACTGTACTCCAACTTCCTGGGTAGTGTAATGAGCTGAAATGCTGCTGATGTCATTGGATGTATTGCAGTCCAGCATCACGTATCATGTATGCTCCAGTACATCATAAAGATCTTGTTTCACTTGTCTCAGTCCTCTCTGTTGCTGGTTCAATAAAACAGCACTTTGGCTTTGTGGAACTTTTACTTTCAGTGTATTTCAAACAGACATCAGAACAGCACCCCAACAAAAGCCAGAGCTTTCCATCCCTCAGCAATCCAGCACTGCTGGTATCAATAACATAAACACAGCGTACTAACACGATCACACAGGCTAGAGCGATTCCATTAACTAATCTGGGCTGGAGCTGTGCGTAGCATTGCTTGCTGGTGCTTCTTACCTGTCAGCTTAAACCTGCATTTGACTGTCAGCACCCTCACTGAGTGTGCTCCAGGTCCAGGGCTGCAGTGAAAGCCCAGGGAGCTCTAACAGGCTCCATTGTTCTCCTTTCACTAGAGACGGACACAGTGAAGTCTTCCAGAGTCATTCAAAGTGCTCTTTATTGCAAAAACACAGCCCTTAACTCTGCTGTTAATACCAGTTGGCTTTCTAGCCATGTGAAAATTACTGAAGATTAGAGGTACCTTGAAGAAAAGATCTGAAAGACTCATTTTGATGTCTTTTTGTGCTGCTCATCAATAGAGGCTATGAGCAAAGGTAAAAGCCAGGAGTACAGCCCTCTCTGTATAGAGATGAACTGTAATGTAATCAGGGCTCCATAACCTCCCCAAGCAAGGAATCTGGCTTCAGCTTGACCTGTTGCTTCCCTCTTCCCTGTTTTAGGACCAGTCCCAAATAAGACTGTTTAGATAGAGGAGAAACATTTAGTCCATACTCTATTTTTACTGAAGGGTTGCTCTGAAAAGACACGATAGCCAAAATATTAGGCAAGAACAGATGGGAGATGATTTTGAATTTTCACTGTGATTACACAAAACCCAGCAGGTTGGCATAAAAGTATACACGTTTATCACAAAAACTCAGAGTTGAGTCTCGAAGGAACCCATGCCTGGGCTTTACTTAAACAAAACTTCTACTTCCAGGAATCAATCACAGTTTTACCCACTTGACTGCTTGCTTTTATGGCTCACATATATTGCTGAGTTCTTCAGGAAATGTACAACATCTCATTCAGAAGTCCATGCAGTAAACATACAGAGAAAGACCCTACGTGCCCAACCCATTACTAGAGCATGCGTAAAACCTGCAAAGCTGGGTTCTCAGCTCCAGTCTGCTCTTCTCGGTTTGCTGCTGCTCCTAGTGTAGCATACTCCTCTCTGTGTCCTGTACACATGGTTTTAATGCTGGCCTGCTCCCAGACATTTGTCACTAACTTCAAAAACCAGGGAGCCAAGGTCACTTCCGCATGATGTGCATTTCTCACAGCTGATTTGATCAACGTTTAATAAATATCAGATGGGACATGATGTGCCTCGTTTCACTGGACACATGCTTTGTTCCATTCCCTTTCCCGACTTATTTTAATAAGAGCTCTGGTTTTTCTATCTCCCTGTTGGGAAGACATCTGGCCAAACAGACAGCGACCCAGTACAAAGAGATCCTGCTGGCTCACTTGCTTTGGGGACCCCCTTCTCCGCAAACCAAGATGATCACAAAAAAATATGCAAGTGAGACATCCCCCTGTTACCAGGCTTTGTAGTATTTGTTTTTATAGCATTGCATTCCAGAGACTGAAGACTTTGTTCTCATGCAGGGGGTATACATCTGCAGATGCCTTTTGGGCTCCAGATAAGCAGAGGTTTTGCTGGGGGAGGGATTGCTCTTTTTTTTCCCTTTCTTTCTTTTTTTTTTTTCTGTTTTTTAATGGAGAATAAATATCTTTGCTCTTTGACACAGATCAGCTACCTTATGCAATGCCTAACTTCTCAACTATATTGCACATCAGGAGCACATCTTTGAACACTCAAGGATGATATGCACACATATTTTCTTGCTGAAAAATTATTTTAGAAGTATTTTCCTCAGTGTCCTTTTCCTGGCTCTTGCTGCAGGATCTTAGGTGGCCCCATAACATTTCTGCTAGCAGATCAGTTTTGACGAAGATGCAAGGTTCCCTTTGTAATCCTGACACAAATTGTGCTGATAAGATGATTGAAGAAATGTGGTGCAGGAAATAAAAATATGTACATTAGTTAGGAGAGGTTTTCCCCATTGTGATTCATTGTGAAGAGATAACATCCTTTGCAATTCGGAAGGAAGACTGCAAGCCTGGTTTGCATCCTTCAAGTGATAAATTTCTCGAGGATAGTGTTTTTGAAACTGAAGAGCAGTTGATCTAATAGCTGTATTTAAAGGGCCTGAATAAACTATTGAGCACGTGGAACATGTAAGCAGGAATCAAATCCTGAGAGGTACTTGACCATGGAACAGGCTCCCAGTGGGTGCTGAGCTCACTAGCAAAAGTAGATGATCCCATGAGGAGCCTATCTCCAGATTTAAATAGCTGAACACCTTAAAAAACTGCCACTAAGTGCTGAAATCCACACATCCGAGTGCAAAACATATATATATATTAAATAGGCACAATTAGGCATTAGGAAAGTAAATCTGTCTTACAGGACTGAGGATTTTCAAATTCTGGCTTATGAGTGAACACCTACATACATTCATATATACATACGTTCACATATATGCATATATGTGTGTATGTTTTTTAGAAAGAAGCTTTTGTGCTGACACAAAATGAGAATACTACATTAGCACACTCAGATCAGACACATCTTTGCCAACAATAAACCTCATATAGCTTTGAGATTACCGGATCCAGCCAGCCACAAAACTCAAACTGAAGTTTTTGTATTCTTTTCAGAATGGTTTTACAAGCTATTAATCTACCCTTCATGGAAACAATTCCTGTGATCCTCCATGAATAGTTTAGTTGCAGTCAGCAAAACTGATGACTTGATGGCTCCATATGACTGAGCTACCTCAGAAAGCAATCATTCTTTATAATGGTTATGCATGGCAAAAACTCAGACTGGTTCATGCTCAGCACTGGGGAAGGCCTTTCTCCCTCATCCACAGACTTGGCGATGGCAGTGGTCCTGCTAGGCCAGGGGATGCGATGCTGGCTTTTGGGTAGCTGGGTGGGAGCAGCCTGCTTAACTCCACGCTTAGCCTTTTACTGTGCCGTTGGTAAAAATACGCAACACAAACATGCTGTCATTTGTTCTGGAATTCAGTAGTTCTGCTTCTGTTTTTTAATCAAATAGGGATAAATGCAAGCTCTGTTTATTTTGGAAAGGCTTCTGGTTATTTACAAGGAAGCAATCAAAGCAGCTAAACCTGAAATCTAAGCGGTGGTTATGTACTCACCTCACTTGCGCCAGCTTTCCTGCGCCAGGTGGAAAATCATGAAACATGGCAGCGAGGCACTCGATATTTCAAGTAAACACCACAAGACACAGTGCCTCTTTCTTCACAAATTAATAAAGAAACAGACCAACCCCAAACCACTCTGTCCTCACAGGTTTCTGCAGGGTCCTGCGCAATCTGATCGCCTCATCACACAGCTGACAGCTTGCGTGAATGACCTCTGGAGAGAGCAAAGCACACCCCAAAGCCTGCTCTGTGTATGGGAGCTTATGCCTCGCAAGAGCTGCACACTAGGGGATTTTCTTTTCTACCCAGATGCCCCTTTCTTGCAGCTATATAGTGATGACAGACTTTCAGCTTGTGTTTTAGGAGAACAGCATGTTCTTAGACTCTTAAAAAAAAAAGTCACTCTGAAAGGCTGAAGCCAGAAGACAACAGAAGAATCCACCATTGACAGGGTTTTTATAATCCTGCCCCTTAAAAGCCATCGTCACTGCTGGGAGGGCAATGCTTGGGCTGGGGCCAGCAGAGCTCGTCACATCCCTTGTGCCCTGAAGGTGGAGGCAGACACGAGGAGGCATTTTGTCCAAAAAACCCAGAGTATTTCACTGGAAATGGGGAGGGGTTCTTCTCTCGGACACTTTGGAAAATCCTCATCTGTGATGATGTGCAGGTTGCAGCCTGAAATTCTTCAGGCAGGAGAGGCAAAGTCTCCTCCACGAGACTGAGTCTGTCAGAGGAAGCGTCTGCTTCCCATAAATCCATAATCCCACATCTGACATAATGAAGAGTCTCAGAGGGCCAACACTATTATCTCTGGAAAGCTTTCAGCCTAAGAAATACTATATTCTATGTAACGTACACAAAGCCTTTCATTACAGGAGGGGAGAACCCTCATTTTCAGCCTGACCATCATCTCTCACTTATTTATATAACCCAGCCAGCATTTGCTCTCTGGCTTTGTTCTTCTTCACAGCAGACCAGAGATTCACAATGAATTGTCGAAAATCCTAATTATACACTTCAACAACCATCACCATTTAATTATATACTATTACCAAACAAGGTCCTACTGTGATTAAACACCAAATATTTTAATTGAAAGGATACAAAAAGCCCAACCACAACACAGGATGAGCAAAGACTGCTGAGCATCTGAAGTGTATGTTACGCAAATACTATGAGCAGAACTGAAGAACCAGCGTGGTTGATTTTAACAAAAGTCACAGATTTGCAGTAGTTTAAGGTCCAGTCATAGCAATGTGGTATAAGGATATCACACTACCAGAGGTTCCAACATCCCATAGACTATTAGATTTAAAGACACGTCTAGAGCTTAACTCAAACCAGAACAAAAAACAGTATGTGCTGGTGCTTTTAAACAACTGTCTGGAACTAGAGAGATGTGTCTGCCCTCAGTTAATGAAACTCAAGCAGGAGATCACTCAGTGCACGTCTCTGGAACTAAACCCAAAAATCTAATTAAGCTATTCAGAAGATGATAGAAAAACTAGAACAGTTAAAAGAAGATTAAAAAAATGTATGAATTAAAGACCCGTTCATTGACAGGCAAGACAGTCATGATCCATCACAGCAAAAAGCCTTTCTCAAACCATAGCCCAAAAAGGAGAATTTTAGACTGACTCACAAGAAGATATATAGCCAGATCTATAGGGAGATCAAAGCCAGATCTTTGGTTTGTGCCAATAGACTCCTAGGAAAATCTGAGGATATTCCATCCAATGAGTTAATTAAAACTAGACTGAACAAAGCCATAGCAAAGTCACAGAAAGGATCTGTCCTTCAGAGCTAAGGCATTTAGCCAGATGGTGAAGTAATGCCATTTCTGCCTACGTCTGGTCCCTCTGTTCTTAAATAAGCAAGCTGCTTTGTGAAATGTAGCTCCTAATTAAGGTGGTATAATTTGATGATTAATGCATATATTTTTTTAGCTTCAATTCAAATTACATTAGACTGAAAGGAGGAAAAAAGTAATAGATTAAGTATATATTTTCCCTAATATTCTATACTTTTATAATCAGTATTTAGGTGTTAGTGACCCTAGTAATTATATAATTTTTTTTTACCTACCAGTTAATGTAACATCTCTGTGATTTGTGGCTGCAAAGATGCTTTTCTTTAAAATGGCAACACAGTTTTGGTTGAGGCTGCAAACCTGGTTTGTCCTGATACCGCCAGCAGTGACACCTGCACTGCAGAACAGCTCACCAGGGACATGGTGAGGTCAGCCAGGGCACAGGTGGGAAACCCATCCTCTTTGCAGGGAGCTTCCCCAGTTGGTTTTACTAACTTCTTCTGTGACTTTTAACATAGTTTTGAGGACAGTGCTAAAAAGTGGTAGGTAAGATCACTGTTTTACAGATGAGAGAAGACCTTGCCCTCTCCAAATGAACACTCCAGCCATGCACAGAGAGACAATCACAGAATCACAGAATCACAGAATTGTAGGGGTTGGAAGGGACCTCGAGAGACCATCGAGTCCAACCCCCCTGCCAGAGCAGGTTCCCTACAGCAGGTTGCACAGGTAGGCGTCCAGGCGGGTCTTGAATATCTCCAGGGAAGGAGACTCCACAACCTCCCTGGGCAGCCTGTTCCAGTGCTCCGTCACCCGCACTGTGAAGAAGTTCTTCCGCATGTTGGTGCGGAACTTCCTGTGCTCCAGCTTAAGGCCATTGCCCCTTGTCCTGTCCCCACAGATTACTGAAAAGACATTTCCCTTGTCCATTAGCCTCCCGCACCTAAGATATTTATAAACATTGACCAGGTCCCCTCCCAGCCTTCTTTTCTCAAGGCTGAACAGACCCAGATTACTGAGCCTCTCCTCATAGGGGAGATGCTCCAGGCCCTTTATCGTCTTTATGGCCCTCCGCTGGACTCTTTCCAGGAGGTCCCTGTCTTTTTCATAGAGGGGAGCCCAGAACTGGATACAGTACTCCAGAAACAATGTTTCTGGATTCACTGATGCTGCCACATACAGTATTCCAGCTATCTACAAAAATTACACTTTTTATGTGTCAGTACAAGTCAAACAGGAACACTTGGATCCCATCTGTTCCGTGGAAGCGTCTGAGTGTGCATACGTGCACATGTGCATTTCTAATGCCATTGTGGCAGGTTGTTCACTTCAGCGCATTATAAAATCCCATGTGTCTCTGCAAAGTGTGCTTTCAAACTCTTGCAACACATACGAATCAAAATCGATTATCACTAGGCAGGAAAAATCCCACTGAATGCCCTTCTCATTTGATATAAAAAATGTATTTCTCTTTTTACATTATGAAAAAATGCAGAACTATGTTTGATAAAGTTTTCATGTACGAAAAATAATTGCCTGCATGCTATGACTAAGTACGTCTAACTTAATGTGGAAAAACAAAAGTTTGAGAAAATTGGAAGGACTGTGATTAGCTAGCATTAAAATGCAGATACATCTGTGTCTACAGGCCTTGTTACTTGTTCCAGTTGGAATATTGTGATGAACAAATGACATGAAGAAGAGTTGAAAAAGGTTAATAAAGATTTGATGCCTGAGGTTGATATGCAGACCATTATCCACCCTTCGCTGGGCCTAGTGTTAAAGCTCCTTTTGCCTTCATTAGGAAGCATCCTCTAATACAAGAATTACCTCTTTCCAACTGAAAAGTCTGTCTGAGGACATTAATTTGGAAAACCTATTTGCAGGTAAAGAAGGAAGTGAAGGTGTTTCTGTCAGTGCTGGCTTCCCCTATTTGAAATATGATCGAGTAATTGGACTTGGGCCCCAAAACCAGAGAAGGCCATGAGGAAGAGCACAGCAGAACATCATATAGGAAAGTGAATGCAAAAAACACAGCACATCTATAGAGGCATAGACACATAGAGGCATGCTCCACTTCTTTGTTTAATTATGGCTATGAATGTAAATTGCCACTTGCGAGTGACCTTTTCCGTGATAACCTCAAGACTGCCTGGCTGAGGTACCACTGCTGAATGGAGGGGAAAGGATGTTTGTAGGCACTGTGTTGAATGCAGCCTGCAGACACAAATCCACTGACTGTAAATTCATTCTTCACCTCTTGAGACTACACGTTCAACTACAGGAGAGAAGTTACATCTACACAGAAACACTGCTCCTCTGGAACGGTGCCGCCATACTCCCCTCATCCGAATCAAAAACACAGAATTAAATCACCTCCAAAGGCAAGGGGCTGACAGGGGCAGGATTTATTTTTCACCTCACTACTCTTCTAAAGCCACTAACAGTACAGCTTTTTCTTCAGAAATATTGCAGGCTTGATAGCAGAGACAATAAATTCTGTTTCCATCTCTAACCTAATCAACCTCCTGCAAACAACCTCAGCCTCCCCTTCCTTTTCCTGAATCTTATCTTTTCAAAAGAGGTTTTTTCCTCTGTGAAGCTAGATTTCAGTTTTGTCATTCTGCTCTCCCCTTCTCCCTCTCTCCTATCGTCTCTATATCCTGCAGTATCTCCAGCTCCTGAGCTATCCTCGTGTCCTGGCTCACACACATCTCACTAGCATCCAATTTCCTGGATAAAAAGCAGACCAACAGTGAATTCCTCACGCAATCAAACAGTTGTGCCAATGTGCAATGGCTGTGCAATGTAAGGAACAACAGCCCTGATAAATGGGGTATTTCCACCTAACACCATCACAGTTCCTGTGATTTTTCCCTGCTTAGTGTTCATCTGTATCTAGAAAGGAAAATTCATTCCATAAATGACTATAACTTTCTGCACAAAGATAAGCATGGCAGATAAACACAATTCTTGTCTTCCCTCCTAATAAAGAAAGAAGCAAATTTACACTGTCTTGACAATTACTGAAAGCAGATGAATTAAATCTGCTCATTAAAAAAGTGAGGAAAAGCTATACTGAATGGCATCCAGAGCATGGCAGTCACAAACAAGATAAGTAGCCAGCCAGGAGTATAAGCCACATACTACCTACCTATGCAGTACCTATCTACTGCCTTCCTACTGTCAGTGCAATCATCACATTAAATAGATGAAAACTACTGGAAATATGGAAATAGGAAAGTTGACAAATCCATTAGAAGCCTTATAACAACCTGCCTTGGAACAACCTGCCACTTTTGGGTATCATGGGAAATTTTTCAGACTGCCCCAACAAACCACTAGTCATGTTGCTACAGTAACAATAAAAATAGCAATAATAATAGCTGCCGTAATAATAATAATCTTCCTGAAACATATACCCCTTGCTGAGCTTGCTAAAAAAGAACACCATAATCCTTTGACGGGTAGTTTATGAAATAACAGAAAACTAAGTATTTGCAAAATATTTTTAATGGAGCCAGGGAATTTAAGGGTCTCTGGCTCCAGAACAGCACCACAGGGGAGGGGACTGCTATGAGGCCATGAACTCCAGTGACTCCCACATCTGCAGGTGGAGGTCTCAAGTGCTAACCAGGCATTTCGGGCTCATTGCTATGGGTCTTATCAGGGAATTGATGTTTACAGCGACAGGCTTAAACTGAACCTAACACTTTTCTTATTTAGAAGAATAAATACAGAAAGTAGAATTTGCTACAAACCTTATGTAATTTAATGGAGAGAAAAACTCAGGTATGAAAGAGTATTGTAATTAAGAGGCAGTAAGCATAACACAAATCTACACGTGGGAATTTTGAAAAAATTATTTTAGACTAAAAATTGCAAGTGAGACTTGATTTTTTTTTCCATCAATTGATTTGCAAATATATTATTAGAAGGTCTTGAAAAAGATACAACCTCATAAATTAAAGGAAAAAGAAATCAACAAACCCCCCAAATCTTAGCTTCTGTTTCGATGAAAGCGTTCTCATGTGAAAATGATGCTTACTTTGGAGGGAAACAGCTCAGGCAAGGAGGAAGAAGGTAACAGAGTGAACTCTGATGAGACATGTAAATTTTGTTTTTAAAAAATAATCTTCCTAAAGTTAGTGCGAAAATCTTTTACACTGCAAACCTAAGTATCTGCCTTATAACTTACTTATTGGTTTCCAATGTTGTTCTAGACTTGTAACTTCATTACATGTTTAACTTGTTAAAGGATGTTTTGATACTTATTGTAGAAGGTGGCAAATAGAAAGTTAATAGAATTGCACACTGCTATGTCAAGCCTGAATTTGTTTTTCAACTTTTATTTTTTGCCAAACTCCAAGATTTATTGTTCCTTCAAGCAAAAAACGACTGAAACAAATCTGGGGTCAATATTTAACTTCAGGGTCAATACATCCTGCCTTTTCACTTCAAAATAAGTCAATATCTGCTGTTATTTACGCCATACTCTGCAGCTGGTCTTTGGAACTCCAGCAGAGAAATACATTGCACCCTTGACCCATGGTCTTTCAACCTAAGTGTGGAGACACTACAATTTATTTGCTCAATGCAAGTGTCAAATGTTTTCAGTAGATCACTGCACTAAACACTCTTGTTCGTTCTCACAATTTCAGTTACACAAGTGTAACCTCTCCGTTTTCCACAGAGTTGCACACAGCTGCAGGTGCATCACACAAAACAGGGAGCTGGAAAATGGCTCTTCTTCCATGTCAAGCTAAAAGCATAGAACAAGAAGGGCAGGCAAAGCAACCAAACTGGCAGCTCAGTGGAAACTTTGGATTAAAAAAAATAACACATAGCACTATAACTTATTTAAGGAAAGTCTAATGAGCTTCAAAATAACTCTCCCTTGTGTCTTCAGAGTCCACAAGCACTGAGTCCCTGCACTGCTCTAAGCCTTCTAAATAATAGGCTGAAAAATAATTTTCATGTTTTAAAAGTATTTTCTAAAAATATCTGTTTCTCAGCAGTTTTATTTGACTTTGAGCATTTTTTTCTTAGCTGGTTCCTTGTATGCCAAGTTTCAGCCCAGTATGAATTTTTCCATAGCTGAACTATATACTCCTGAAAAGCAGAGCTGGAAATGCTGAAAGCCATGAACTATAGCTAAAGGTTCACAGCACCAACAGGACCATGAAAAGCAGAGCTTTCAGCATGACCAGAACCATCAGTGTGAATCTGATGAAAGATATATTTTGTTTGTTATGCATACATCCCACATCATCTCCTCATACTCTAACAGAATCTTACTCAAGCTCTCACAGGGAAGAAATGTTTGGACATGTAAGATGTAGCCTTTTCACACAAGGGACTAATGGTTTTCACTGCTCTGCTTGCTCTACTTGTGCTGCACCACTGGCCGGATTCACAAGACATCCTGCTTTCTTGATTAAAAGGTGCATTACTCTCTTTAAATACCTTTAGTAAGACTTTCTTTAATGCTCGAAAACAAAAACTTTAAAAAATGTTAAGGTGAATGAATGGATTCAGCTCCTTCATATCTTGTTAAATGAATACTTCTGCTTAGTGGCAAGATCAAAGTTAAAATCTGATTTTACAGGATGAATGCAGTGTAACTACAATGCACAGGATGCAAATGTAAACCATCTGATAAATGTCCAGGTAGCTCTTGTGTCAAAAGATAAGAGAGGATATGCCCAGTGAAGGTGTTACCCTCCTGTAGAAATTTTAAGGATAGAACAATTTGTTATGTAGGTTCTTCTCCCTTCTACTCCTTGTTCCGTTGAGAGCTCTATTAAGCAAAAGTTAAAGGCACTTAAGGAAATTTCCTCTAGGTCTTTTGCCAAGGTTCATGAACAAACTCAGGGCAAAATTTTGATGTACATGGACAGAAGCCAGAGGACAGAAGAGCACTTTGTTTTATTCAGCATTTCATTAGTTACTAAACTGCTTAGCCACTCCGCAATACTTTGTACTGTCTGAAAACGGCATCCAGCTTTGTGGGGGATCCTTCTGTGGCCTCTTTTAGCTGTGGACACAAACTTTGTAAGGTTTCCAAAGGACCACAAAACTTAACGCTTAACTAATGAGGCATACAGAGAAGGCATTCAAGCAAGATGAATCGCAGAATAAGCTGGGACCACTTACAGAAAATGACTGTTAACATAGCTAAGTGTATGTTGGGAACAAAAAGTATAAACCTTGCGTGCTCTGCTTGGAGTGCAGTGGCTCTAAGAAGGATGACATGAGTGAGATGACAAGGAAGCTACCAAAGGGTTCCCACCATGATATTAGGGTAAAGAGAGCAGATCCAGCTTGGAGCAAGGAGCTGGAAGTCTGACAGGCCTTGGGAAACATGGTGCTGATGGAGACCCAGATTGCCACATGGACCCCAAAAATCTGACCCATTGCTGTGGCTGGAGACAACATCTGGAGCCTGGATAACCTCAGGGCTCTGGGCCAAGCTGGTCAGGCAAAGGCCATGAGAAAAAGTCTGCTGGAGTTGATGGCCAAGGGCAGCTCCTGGTGGGGTCAAGGGCCTCCATGGCTGCTAGCTCCAAGGCAGCATGTATAGGAGTGGGCAGTCATCAACTCCTACATCTATAGGATGGAGGCTGCAAGTCTCACCAGGCATTACCCTGGAACAAATCATACCAGGGGTTTGCAGTGTAAGGCTTATATTGATCCAAATAGCTTTCCTACTCAGGAGAAAGCATATTAAAAAAAAATTAAATAAGTAAAGGAGAAGACTTGGGTGCACACTGTGGGTAGTTTAATGGAGCAATGGCACTAAAGGGCACTTCTGTGAAGAGGCAAAAGGCATAGCATGAGCCCCTGGCTACAAGCTGGAGGTAGAAAGAGGAAAGATGTCTGCTGGAAATGAAGCAAAAATTCCATCAGTGGAGGTGATTACAACTGGAACAAATTACCATCACTGGGGATTCCCCATAATTTAATGTCTTTAGATCAAGCCTGACTCCTCATTTAACAGATATGCTTTAGCCAAAAACCAAGCCATTGGAGTTAGTACAGAAGTAACTGGATATGACTGTACGGCCTATCACACACGAGGTCAGAGCAGTTGAGTGTTTTGGCTCCAATCCCTACAAATGGAAATAGGTGTGCCCCTGCTCTGGCCTGCTGCACAGAAAGCATATGCATTTAGGGGAAATCTACAGTGCTGACAAAGCGTCTCACTGCCCTGAGGGGGATGTGCCTTTCGGATCCAGCTGAGCCCAGAATGAGAACGGGGAGCGAGCAGATAACCCTCCCAGATGTTTCATGGCACTGGATGGGGACAGCACGTGATAAAGGTCAGAATAGCTCTGCATGCTGGAAGACCGTAGCATTTTTTTTCATATAAAGCACGTGGTAAGTCTGTTTGTTCAAGGAGCAAAACTACGTGAACCAAAATGAATAAAGGCTGGAGGGTAATTAAACCCCATTTCTATTAATACAATGGGAGAAACTGCTCAGGGACTGTCCATTATGCTGAATCACGGCCCTGTGATACTGCCAGAAAATGCTGAGAGCTTCGGTGAGATATCTTTCATCCTGTTTGCTAAACACATTCTCTCTGTTGCTTTTCTCTGAGAGAGGGCACCCTCTGCAGTGTGCAACCCGGCCCTTTTCAGCCAGGGTCTCCCAGCATGCAGGCATCTGGAGAGCTGCCAGCCAAGGCAGGTACGTGTCTCTTACTTGGGGATGAAAAGATAAGATACGTTTCTGATCTTGGCCCTTCCTTTATCTTTTTCTTTTTCTTTTCTTTTTTAATAAATGTACTGAATCAAAGTCCTAAAGCTGACTCTGTAGGAGCTTCTTCAACACTGCTCACCAAATTCTGGTGGTAAGCTCTTGTTTTCAAAATGCAAATTCTGAAGAGCACACAAAATAAATGGGAAAATAGAAAGGAAGAACAAAGTTTCAGACAATTAATACAGAAAGGGAAAAGATTATAGTACTAAAGCACACACACCATGACTACACAAATCAATGAAAATCTGCAGATGTTGGTGACTACTAAAAGTCACAGCATAAGAAGTAAAGATTTTGGATCAGGATGAGAAACAGAGGCATCCTCTATAAAACTGGAAAGTGCTAACTCTGACAGGCTTGTGAAGCTATTTTCTGAAGAACTGCTATTTAAGATTGAGTTCACTTGATATTCACAAAAAACCTACTGAGATTCAGCCAGTCGCCACAGTTCCTATCCTGAGCATAGTTTCTGTTATATTTGTACCCCTTAGTTACAGCAACAAAGGTAAACGCTAAAAGTAGATTTGCTTACAGCCAAAGGAGGTAGAAAGAATGATATAACAGATTGAGCACTGGAAGCTTCTGGGAAGTTCTGAGCAACTATGCACAAAGACGTAAGCATTAAAGCCTAATCTGTTGCCTTTCCTACATCCACACCTGTCCAGATGGTTCCCTCAACTTGCAAGGACAACAGACCAAAGAGGTTTCTTGTCACCTTTTCACGGCATAACACATCCATAGCGCACCAGCCTTACACAGCCAGGAAACCTGCCTCCCCGTGAGCTGTACCTTTCTTTATCCACCATGTTCACCGCAGTCAAGGAGTTCACATTCCTGCTGAGTTTTTCAGCAGCCTGTAGATGTACCACCGGTTTTTGTACCTTTTTTGTCTAGTAGGCAGCAGAATGTGAAAGCTGGGTGCCCGCTGCAGGCAAATGGATTGTACAGTTTGTCGGAAACCTATTGATAGATAAAATGTTGTAGTAGTACTGAGGGTGCCTTCCAACAAGGGTGCTCAATGTATTGCAAAAGGAAAGACTGAGGGCCTGCATCTTCTTAACTCATCTGAACAGTACCTGGCAACCTTACGAAGTAGAAAACATTGTCCTGAATTATCATTAAACCTTAGTGTTTGGATTCAGTGCCAGTTCCCATTGGCTTACTTCATCTTCAAGCTAAGTCACAGATTAATCTATTTTACTTTCTTACAGTGTAAAGCCAAATTTTCCATGGAGCCTCACAGCATCAATATCATCTCTCAGATAAAATTGAGACCAAAATTGCCAATAACTGCCCACTCTCTCCTTTTCAACTTTTTCAAAAACAAACAACAACAAAAAAAGGATGGACCATCTTTCAGTTGCGCAGGACAAAGAATGCTACAAAACACAGTGCTTCTAAAATTCGTGTTTTCAGTTTGCCTGATCAAGACTCTCTTTGGTGAATGTACATTTATTTAAACAGATTGAATTTGTTTAGCAGCTGTTGCAGGCAGAAACTCAGTTCTGAAAGATTACTAAAATGAATTAGGATAATCTTCTGTAGTGTAAATCAAGTCTGGTATTCACATGTCCTTGCAGATGTGCCAGCTCACTTGCAGCTGTAGACACTCAGAAATCTGCAGAATTTGTCCCTAAATCTGCAATTGTTTGATAACACAAAGTATTACAACTTTCAAGTGAACAGATTACTTAAATATGTTTTGTATTACAGAATTTCAGAATACCTAGCACAAAACATCATTGGTAAAAATGAGAAGAAAGCAGAAATTAGTGGGTTTTCTAGTTCTGCCCTCACTGCAGCTTTTCAAATTTATCTTACTCTGCCTCTGATGTCCTGGTCAGCACAGCAAGAATTTCTTCAGTATGGACACACTGTTTGGATCTACATGGTTTATGAAAAAGAGATGTTCTTGTGCCACAAGAATGTAAAGTACTTCAGGTTCACGTGAGTTACTGAAGAAACACCTTGCATCTAAAAATTACCTGGCAACTGCTACTGAAATTGGGACCATTCATCAAAGAAAGACTTTAAGATTAAATATATGAGTAGGAGTTTACCTGAAGTTGCTGGTGGTTCAGCTCTTTTGAAATTTGTTCTATTATTACTATTTAGCAAGTTTCTTCATAGCCAAGGCTCCTGTTTTTAAGACTGTGGACTAATTCTACTTCCTTACTTTCGTCAATCAAAAGGTGACTGGAGTTCCTGATTTTGGGTGAGTAAGCACAGTGAAATAGCAGCTCTAGAAAAAGAAAACTACATGCTTGGGACAGACACTGAATTCATGGGAAAAAATCTGTGACTTAACAACTGCAGAAATGAAAACAGAACTTTTAAACTTCTTAAGTTTTAGCATTTTTTTTCAAATGAAAAAAAATCTTAAGTCACAAAAATGTTGCCCCAAATTTAGATTTTTAGCACAACCCAATTTTCAACTATAAAATATGTAACATTGTTAGAGGAATTTTAAGTGTACTTTTCTCTATTTACACCTTTGATCTTTAAATGCAGACTGTTCTATTGTCTTCCCAAAGTAGCATAGGAACAAAAACTGATCCTCAGCGGGTACAGTTTAAAATACCTGGTCCCTCTACTGCAGAGATACACCAAACAAAGCCATAATCACAGTTTTTCCACTGAATTTGCTGCCTTTTGGAGCAAAATTTGTTCCTTATGAACCAAATTCTCAACCCTTTCAAATCCAGAATCACTCCAGTGTTGTAACTCCATATCTGAACTGGTATAAGTGAAAACAGAACAGCACCTGAAGTATATAAGATATTTCTTTTTGAAATAAACTGTAGAGGCCTTGTCCAGTAGCTCTGGTTATGTCTTTTAAGATATTTTCTGGAATATCCAAAAGGACTTGAAATGCAAAGAAGGGTCATTGATGAAGAAAAAAAAATCAGCTTCTCTCTTTTCAGGAGAGAATCTTTCTTTAGCCCATACTGGTTCCATGTCGAGGCAGTGCTTCCATGAATACCACTGGGGACTCTGAAAATACACAAGACACAGCCTGGGCTGTAGGGAATAATATAATTAGAAGAAGCTAATGCAAAGTAGAACCTCTCTGCTTGATCACTGTGCATGACTGTAATGCCTCCTGTACCTAAATTTCTTCCTCCTTTATGCATGTTGTACATGAGAAAAATACAAGGGCTCACTTAACAACTTCAGCAAATGAATTGCATTCCAAATGCTGCACAATTAACAGCATCTCATTTAGTCAAGTGAGCATTTATGAGAGTGAGAGACTGAGGAATAGTGTGATCCCAGATCACATGCCTCCATCTTTACCCAGCTTCCCTGCTGTCCCAGTCTGGGGCCTCTCTTCTAAGCCAACCAGTTTGGTAAATACTGGAGAAATGGGAACAAGACAGGGGTAAATTAGCCCTCTGTAACCAGACTTTGAATTTTAGCCAGATGAAGTAAAAATTGAGTGACTTGCATGTGGTGTGGTGGCTCACACGTGGTGTGATAACTCACTGTTTAGTGAGCTATCTTCAGTCTTCTTCACACACCCGTATCTTTCCCTTTACAAACAACCTGAGAGCCCTGCAGGTCTCTGACACGCCTCTGACACCATCTGTCACACAGCTGATTTCCCCTGTATGAACATACATAAAGCTAGATATTACACAGCACTTCCTTTGGTACCCTGCCTGCTTCTGAAGATGTTTCTCCTCTGCTCAAGAACTCCAGCTCTCTGTGTGATAGCTAAAGCTTTGTGCAATGCGAGATTAAAAATGCCAGAAATCCTTCCTTGTAGGTTTGCACAACAATGTGTTAATTTTCCATGTTGTTTCAAAGGGGAGCATATCAAAGGTTCATTCCTCGCTGGCTTATGAAAATATCGGAGGTTTTCAACTCAGGCTGAAGCTGTCATTAAGTCTTACAGGTTCTTTCTTTAGAAGTTCCTACAATGAGCTTTCTTCACATTCTTTCTTCTGAAATTCTGGACCCTAGGTTGGCCACCTCTTGACTCAATGATTAAAATCCCTTTGACACCAGATTCTTTACATTGCTTTCTGACCTCCTCCAGCAGAGCCCTGCGGCTGCTGCTTGCTCCCTGTCCTCCATCCGACTCTTTTGCATTTCCCGCATTCCTCTGCTATGTCCCCATTCCTCTCACCTTTCATCCTCCATCTCCGTAACACACAAATGGACCTACTGGTCCCTCCAGAGGTCTGTTTACAGTCATCTTTCGAATCATTAAGTCTCTCTTCTCACACCCTTGCAAAGCCACTGCCATGCAGTGGGAAGTTGGGCCTGCTCTCTGCCTTAGGCCTGCTCTCTGCTGCCTGCGCCTGGTCCTCGAGCACAAAGCCCCAGTCCTGCTCCACCACCTCCTACTCCCCATTCCTCTGCAGAAGCCCTGCAGAAGCCATCAAGACACAGCAGCTGCACTGGACACGTCAGTGGCCTGGCCTTCTTCTGAGCCTTCTCTTGTGTCTCATACATCCTTGTGCTTAATTTCTTAACAGAATTAAGAAATTCTGTGCAGGAGCTGTACTGTCAGCTTGGAACATGTTCCAGTTTGAGCAGTACAACCTCAAGCATGTTATGGATGACCTGGTGAATACAGTATTAAAGCTTCTCCACCTGGAGTCTTGACAGAGAGGGCCTTTGAAATACTGCAGAACAAAATTTTTTACAAAAAAACAACCCTGAGCCCTCTAACATCGCCCCGTCCCAAAAGAACAGGATATAAAGAATTCACCCCTTTCTATGGTAACACCACTTCAACAAAGACTCAGAGGAATACCTGCCTTCCCAAAATCTCAGAACCAGCACTCATGTCACGTAAGATGTCTGTGACAGATGTTGATGGTATATCAAAAGACAGTTATCACTGCCTTGAGAAACTTGCTATCCACTTGAGAAAGGCTTTTATACTAACCTGGCAGCCCACCTGGCTGCTGAAAGAGGATACATCAAAGAGGCGCTGAGCCAGAAACAGCCTGATGCAAAACCCATTTTCAGCACTACATCCTTTCAAATGGCAATATAATCACTAGCAGGACTCATGAGGATGCAGAAAGCATGCCTGTGCAGTGTAAAATACCGGGCAGCTGCCGTGGATTCACCACAGCCTCTGGGTCAGGGCTGAAAGCCTCGCTAGAGGACGTAGCTTCGGAAAATACAGATGACTCAAATCTATAGAGCAATTGAGTTGTGGGACAAACAGCTTAACTTGGTCACTATTGTGTTGATTTTTTTTTTTATTTTTTTTTTAAATGTTTCTAAGTAGATACAAAAACCAAAAGCCCAGCCATGTTGGAGAGAGAGGTGACTGTTCCAGCAAGAGCGTGGGTAACCACCAGAGCCTGATGGTGGGAAACCTTCTACCAGAAGAGAGGACAAACACAACAGTTGGGTGTATAAGCAAGATTTAGAGATGTGGAATAACTGCAGGTGACGCTATTGGAATAATATATGTCATTTTTGCACCTACTCATTGAAAACCTGAAAATCAGCAGTGGCTTGGACAGTACAGAAGAAAGGATGATAAAAAGCTGCCTTAAATGAGGGGCTGAAGAATCTCATTTTACTAAATTAATCAAAGACAAGGCTAAGCTGACATTCATGTTTTGCTCACAGATGAAGCCCTTTCTGACAACAACGGGCTTTCTAGTAAACAAAGTCACAACAAGAGGCAACATAGCAGGCAGAGATGTTAAATATCTTCCTAGCAGACACAAGCTGATGACTTTTATCAGAGAAGATGATTAACAATTGGAAGCAGTGGAAAAGACATTTAATGGATTCTCTGTCACATGAAGTTTTAAAATGAAGACTGGATGTCTTTTAAAAGACATGCCTTACATCCAGAAGAAAATTTATAGGCATCATTCAGCAATTACTGTGTCTTGTATTATGCAAAAGGTCAGATGACGTGGGCGTAATAGTCTCCTCTGGTTGTAAAGTTATAAGCCTATACATTTTTAAAGAACTCTGAGCTCTTGAAAAGAGTTAATTGCGAGAAACTATATGACCATAAAATGAGTCACAGTCTGGATGGAGAGGCTGAAAAGAGTATCCCACAACAGCTAGCAACCAGCTGCGATGCTTATAGGAAACGGACTTAAATGCAAACACTGAACATACAGATGCCACATGGATGTTTGTGCAAAGGACCCCGTGAGGCTGCCTGACCCATGTTAGGCTCTTTCTTGGGAAGAGGAATATAAGGAAGGAAACTATTAATACTATATTATGCTTTATCCCCTTTGTGTATTTAAAGCTCCCATGCAGGCAGCATATATCACTAGGGCACTGCTAGGTTCAGCATTCAAGTCACTGTACACAGCCAGGCTCTGCTGGGCAGGAAACCCGTACGCTACAGGTAAGTGCACTCCTCTTGGGAAATCTCGGACAAACCAGGAACTGGAGAGGCAGATGCTATGGGTATAACGCAACTGATGAGCCCCAATATGGTTCCATGATGTCATTTCCAACCCCCCCCCTACAAAAAAAGGCAAGGGGACACTTTTCCTTTGATATTTTAAGGAAGTTCTTAAGGTTTGTTGTTCTTTTAAAGTATTGTAAGACATCAGGGTACGCCATTTAAAAGGGAAATCCTAAACAATATATACAAAATTGCTTATTCAAAAATCCATCCCAATAACTATTTCAGTGTGCTTCAAAAGAGTCACTGTGGATAAATGACTCTCCTTAGTGAATGGTCCACTCTCTGCTTGAATACCATAACAGCTTTTATCCCAATTTTCAGTTTGCCAGGAATCCCTGCTACTGAGAAAAATATTGACATGTGCCTTGGCTTTTTTAATAATGCAAAAAATGCAATTTCTTTCTTTCTTTTACTCCACCTGTACATTATTAGCAAAACTCCAGGTCTCCCTGAGAAGGAAAGGGTGACTTGTTGGTAAGAGCCTTTGCCTTGGGAGGCTCCAACAGACTTCCTCCAAGACCCTGCAAACACACCATCCTACAGGACTGCTTGTGTGTCCATCATGCTAACATGAAACATGGTGCTGAGAGCCCCAAGTTAACACTGACCCCAGCCCTGGGCTCACAGCATCACAGCATTAATGTTGCTGAGCACCACTACTGCACCAGCATGGACGTGTCATTTGCCCTGGTGCAGCAGGTTTGGGTCCCACTGCCTGGTATGATGAAACAAATCTTCCAATGCTTTGGTACCATTTGAAAAAAAAACACAAAAACCAAAACTTATGCATATATAAGTTTTGAGAAAGCTTTCATACAGACACTGTAAAATACATTCAGAAATTATTCCTAATCTTGAAAAATAAGGTCTTCATTCTGTCCTCAAATATAAACTCTCAGAAAGCTTTGTCTGCATTATCTCACTGGCCCTCACAAGAACTGAAGCATTACCTTTATTGGATACAACTGAGTTCCTCCTCTGAAAAAAAGAAAAAAAAAAGCTTTAATGATCTTCAAATATCAGGCTTTCTGAGAGGACCATGAGCCAAAAATCTACTTGACTTTCCCCCTCTGCCTCCCTGTCTTGAAAAGCAAACTTCACATCTGCTTGTTATCAGTAGTTATCTCACAGCATGCCTCTGAATCATTTAGAAAACTCAAAGCACATGTTTATCCCCGCTGAGGAACCAGTCATTATGATGCTATTTACAGGCCCTTGGTGACCCAAGCTCACTACATGGTGTAGAAAACTGCCAAAGATTTTGTCTCAGGGGTTCTTGCTGCTGCTAGGTTTAATTACTTACCACCAGCTTTTCAGCCATAAGGCTGCACTCCCTCCTTTCAAGCCTCGCTGAGGCATGCCTGTGTGGGGACATGTGGGAAGGCTAAGATAAATCAATTAGACACATGAAGCACGTTGCATGTGAATTAAAGCAAGTTAGGTCCTCATGTGGTTGCTCTTATCCAGGCGAATAAAAAGGCTTTCACTTTTCAGCTTCAAAGCTGAGCCATTTTACGATTGTGGTGCACAGTGAAAACTGATGAGGGGCCAGGAAGAGATGCCGATGGTCTTATGCAAAAGCATTTGTATCTAGAAATGAAAATGCTGATTGATTAGTACTGTGGAAGGATGAGATGTCCTCTTGAGACCAAAGTCTGCTTCTTGGAGAAGACTGCTCACAAAGTCCTCCAGGCCAGATGAGCCTTCCTCTGCACAAGGACATTTGTAGTTATTTAACTACATCACTGTGGGATGCTCAAAATAAGCCTACATGTTGTGGGACACAAGGTTTGGTACAGGGCTAAGTTTCCACTGACATTCACAGCCTCGTGCCCAGCTCAGACAATGTGATAACTGTGAAGAGTCAGCAGCTTTGCTCAGTATTTTTGATACTCAGAAAAGCTGTTTAAAGGTCCGATCTTACAGCTCGTATTCAACTTACAACTGTTCCTTATATCAAAGAGAAAATTCTGAGCATCGAATCCAGACTTCTGCCACTCTGGAGCAAAAGGCTAAGGATATTAGTTTCTCCTTGTGCAAAGAGAGGAAATCTCTGCATATTATGCTTAACCCTCTTGACGTCCGTGCAGGGCTAGCCATACATACAATTTTTAATGATTTTGAAACATAAGGTAAAGCCCTATGTTTTTTACTGTCTAATGAATGCCTTCGGCAGTGATCTACCTCTAGCTTTTTTTTTAATCCAAAAGCATCTGAACATGTCAAAGTTCTTCTTATGTCTCAGAGAGATTTTAAGAATCATCAGGAAACATCAAGAATCCCAAGACTTCCTCCTCATCTCGTTTTACTAGAGAGTGTTCTGAAAAGGGAACAGCATCAAAGTGGGGTGATGTAGCTCACACAGCTTTCAGAGAACATCTCTGTGAGGGGACATACAGTGAAGAGACCTACAATGCCAGACTCCAAGTCTTACAGCAAGCATGCAAGATCTTGTCTGAAGCTGCTTATTGTAGCATATCTGTGTGATGTAGCGATGACAGAGAGAGACATCCACTATAAATTCTATAGAGAAGTTATAAGGTGTCTGTCATCTTTTTAACTTAACCAAAAACCTAGAAGAATTAGGATAAAAACCTGAAATGCTTCAGCAGATTGAAAACAGCTGAATGTCACAGAGATTTCCATTTCTTCATGTGGAGAAATATCTGTAGCTGACAACTTCAACCACACGTCCTGCATGCCGCCTCGTTTCACACTGTGGGGGGGATGTTTATATATCCACTCACAAGAGTTATGTTCTCTAAAGCATAATATAGACAACTGGAAGAGTTTAGAGAGAAAGCACTTGGGTACAGATAGGTCAAAACCAAAGCAAAGTCTAACAGTGCCTAAATTCTCATGTTCCTATTATCAAATTAGTGTAAAACATTTGACTACAGTTAACGTTTCTGACTTTATCTAGAGAAAATCATGGAAACCTGGGATTGGATTAAAAAAATGCTTCAACCAGAGACAATAGCTATATAAAAAATATCTGTTCTGCCATGTAAATAGATAGTAAAAGTTTAGTTAACATTCCACAGTGGTTTGATATTACTGACTTTGAAGAAATCATATTACAAATGAAAGTTGTGTATGCAATTTATTTTGCTCATCTTAGTGCCAAAGGTCCAGTTCAGCAAGTGCTACGGGGCTGCTGCATTACTCAGAGGCAAAATGTGTATGTCAAATCTGCCATCAATAAGGCAGTGCAGTACAGTTTTCTTTACATCTAACTGTCTGGCTTGGACTTGGGCTGACAGTTTTTGCGGAAGTTCAGCTTGACTTAGGATGAAACTCTAGAGGGGCACATGCCTGATAAACAAGAGAGAAAGTCAGTAATGGACTGGAAGGGTTTGTTTCTACCTCTGTTGAAGACTCTCATTCTTCTCTCACATAAGATGCTCATGATTTGGAAGTGGCACCACCCTCCTGGTTATGTCCCCACAGAGCGTTTGTATCAGTAAAAGATTTCATAGAATCATAGAATGTCCTAGGTTGGAAGGGACTCCAAGGATCATCAGGTTCCAATCCCCCTGCCACAGGCAGGGCCACCAACCTCCAGATCTGGTACTAGATCAGGTTGCCCAGGACCCCATCCAACCTGGCCTTGAACACCTCCAGGGATGTGGCATCCACAACCTTCATGAAGATTTTTCACAGCCTTTTCTTCAGGGCTAGGCCCTGCCACAGTTAACCAAAGCTTTCTACTTACTTACTCATTAAATTTTTCTTCAAGACGTAACTACTGCAACGCACTCAAGCTTGGAGCTACCCCTGAAGATCACTCAGAGGCAACAGCTGCCACACACGGTGGCTTCCCACGTGCTAGGAACTGCTCACCACAGGCAACATGTCAGAACAACTCTTTCAACACACTGTACAGATTTGCATCTCTCATATTTGACATATTGCCTTAATCCAGACTAGCTGAGACACAGGGAAGCTGGCGTCTTTATGATAAATTGCTTAGGTTGGAAAACCAAGGTCTTGATCTACACAAAGACAAGGCAGCATCTCACTTTTGGGTACACTGCTACATACAGTGATTCCCAAGACTTTTAAGAGCTGGACCTCACTGCTCCTGCCTTCTCTACACCTCTCTCTCTTGCTCCTTCTTCAATCCAGGGTCTTCCTTGTGTTCCCTGCACAGACCTTGTCATGGTGCCCCTCTGACTTCAGGCTGCATGTACATTGCTCACTTTGGGAAACTGGGATACAACTCAAGAGAAGCCACCAGGCTGAGCAGGGACACAGGTGTGATTGTACTGAATTACCCCTCAAAGCCTTGAAAGGTTGAAGGTGCGTACCAGGCAATGGTTATCTGGGAGACGTGCCAGACAGTGGGGAGACACAGCTGAGACACAGCCTCTCAGGGCTGTGCTTTAACCTCCAGTGCATCCAACTGCAGATCCTAGCAGTAAACAACATAATGGAAAGACAAACATAAATAAGCACGGATATGGTCTTTGGGACTACAAACCAACTTATTGTGCATAAGAATGCAACCATGACTGTTTTGATCTGGATGCAGCCTGTTTATACTGCCTAATTGTAGTCATTCCTGTGGCTTTGTTTGTTTGTTTACAACAGTACTTGGGAGTTTGGGAAAATGTTGCAAAAGATTCAAATAGCAAAAATGGTGGTCATTCTTTAACCTAATGTTTATAGTTTATAGGAGAGCTTTAACATGCATTACAATACTGTAAGAAAGACTCCACAATGTCTTTGCATAGTTTGTCAGTATGAATCTGGGGACAAAGCATGCAGCACTAAGAAACAGTTATTTCAGGTAGAGTTGTGAACTATTTTAGTATCAGGCACACAAGATAAATCACTTGGTCAAAGATTTATTATCAATTAACATCTACCAACATGAAAAATAAATGCTCTGAGATCAAGAAAAAAAAAGGAAATGAAAAATAGAACAGCTATATTAATTATTTTCCTTCTTTTCCAGAATCAAATGGAAGTATTTTTGTTTTGTTCTGTTTTACTGTAAAACCCTTCAAAAGGTCCAATTTACGTGCACTTCATAAACTGGAAAGGAAAGAAAGTAGAACAAAAAGGAGAGAAACCACAGGAAGCAGGTTGTTTAACATGTTCTTTCAGTCCTCATCTCATCTCTACATTAAGAGTTGGCTGATATTAGTGTCTAATTTAATTAGTTCCTTACTAAGAAGTGTGGCTTCTTAGTAGGAGCAAAATTTCCTTCTTGTCACTCCCAACTGGAACTATCTGTCACTATTTATTTATCTTAAGCTATCTTCAAGACCCTTTTATTTTCACCTCAGAGGACAAAAATCACTCTGAAATCAAAACTGTAACACAGACCCATTCAGGTTGTCAGGAGGTCTCTGGCTCAGTGCCCTGCTCCATGCAGGGCCAGCTGTGAGATCACACGGGGTTGCTCAAGGCTTTACTCAGCTGGGTCTTGAAAACCTCCAATGATGGAAATTGCATGTCCTCCCTGGGCAACCTTTGCCACTGCCAGGCTGTCCTTGGAGTGAAACCGTTTACCCTTATATCCTGTCTGAATCTCTTTCATTTCAGCTCAGGACCATTGTCTCTCATCCTCCCACTGTGCACCGTGGGGAAGAGCACAGTTCCATCTTCTCCATAACCTCCCCGCAGGTACCAGAGGCTGCTGTTAGGAACCCCCAATGCCATCTTCTCTCCAGGCTGAAACCTGGTCCCACTGCCTCTCCTCACAGGGCCCCTGACCATCCTCACAGCCCGCCACTGAAATCATTCCAGTTGACTGTCTTTCTTGTACCAAAGGTTTAAGTATTTAACTCAAGATGTATGTTCTCTGTTGCCTGAAAAGTGAAATTTTCTCTCAGGATTGCCCAGGCTTCCACCTTGCTTCTTTTTGTCCTTTATTTTGTTCAACTTCAATGTGCTGAGATCTGCTACCTCACGTTGCCCCTCAATATTGAACACTACTCTGGCTTGCGGTAAAATATCCATCTTACTCTGTCTTCCCTCTTTGTTCACATCTGGAGTGAGGCATGATGTCATCAGTATGGTATGTCATCTGTCTCATCTCCCCTGGTAAAAATGAGGAAATTTGCTTGATGCTCAGCATTCATTCAAAAGTTGTAATGCAACATGAAACTCCTCAGAATGGCTTATCCGTTCTGGCCTCTCTGATTTATCTGCATCATCACACAGCTCTGTGGAAGGACTTCAACAGTCATCACATTGCTCTTAGAAAAAATAACTCATTCACAAGTTTTCATTCCTCTCTGCCCTTCCCCTCACCTCAAATCCTATTTCTGTGTCTTTAAAGGTGAATTATTTTTTGTTTCCCTTTCATTCCAGCAGAGAGATGGCCCCTTTTCTCTTTCAATGGGATCCGGGCCTTCCTGCTGCAGCTGCTCCCTCCTGGCTGCAAGCCGACTCTCTCATCCAAGCTCACTTTTAATGTAGTTTATTTTTCTCTGTCTTACTTGTTTCATTCTTTGCCTTTCTTCAGGCTGGACCTCTCTTAATCAGCCTCAGTCTTAGCCCTTTTTTCTTTCAATTCAGCCTTTTCTGCTATTCAGAGATGGAGAGTAAAGGAAACAAGGCTTCCTTGAAGTGATTTACTTACTCTCTTTTTTCTGATTTCCTTACTCTTCTCTTTCTCTGCCAGGGAGGTCAGGCAAGTTCTGACCCTGGGTAATAGTGCAAACTGGAACATTTGTGGTTGCAACATAAACGATTCTTTAATTAATTAAATGATCCAGAAGTGACGGAAAGAAGCCAACAGAGCTCCTCTGCTTACTGAGACCTACTGCACTAAACCTTACAGTGCCTTCCTGGCTGAAGCTCACAGAATAAAGTCGTGACTCTGGCACCATCCTGCTATTTCTCTGCACTTCACTTTTACGGGTGCCAAGGGATTATAACACTTCCAGTCTCTTTGGGAAAATCAGAGACTTCATGGGACTCCTACCCGTTCTGGTCAGATTTCTCACCCAAGCATGCTTAGAGCTGTAACTTACCACCAAAACAATTAGTTTCCTGTTGACAGTGGTTAATTTTATTAGCAAAACCACACTTTATTAGCCAATGTGATACAGAATTTTCTTTGCGATGTGCCCCCATCAGCTGCTGTAGTTGTGCTCAGCATTATACACCAGACAGAAATACCCATCTCAAACCCGCATCCCCTTGGAGACCGATAATATTTGAATAGAAATATTTACATATTCTGATAATTCAGCCTCCAGAGAATTCCTGGCTGAAGCTAGCTAGTGTTGCTCAGTGACGTGAATCAACAGTGTATATGATAGACACTCCTTTACTGATATGCAGTCAGTCAGCAGAAAAAGGAGACAGATACATTTATCTAAGTGGCCTGATCCTTAAAAACTTAAAAAAAAAAAACCCTGAAAACACAGATTGTGTTGTTGTCAACCCTTATTGTGTTTCATGTGGGTCTTGTTCATAACTGTGACCAAAGAGTCACAGAGTTAACAGACTTGAAGTATCTGGAGGATACTACAAGAAAAGATGATATGATATCTTTATTGGAAAGAAGCAGTGCCTACATTTGCTCATATGGATGCCAGTTGGCATGCACCATTGAATTCCATGAAAACAGAATGTGGCCCTACAGTTTCCATCTGAAGCGTGTTAAAAGCATATTGGCCTCACCAGGGTCTGAGAATTTGTCCTACACATAAGAGAACAAAATACTCTAATAGGAGGCTTTTTGGCTGCTTATCGTGTTCTTAGAGATAGAGCCACACACTCTAGGAATGTTGGGGTCAGTGAAACCAAATAAATGATTAAAAAAAAATACAGGGCAATGTCAAATCACCATTTGCTTCCATGGTGGAGGGTTATCTCAACAGCTCTTAAGTATCTAAGCTGGCATAAAACCTAAGGTTGACCATTTTGATATAAAGCCATGACAACTGGAAATCATGAATAATCCTTGTAGAAATGATCCTACATTAATAATCACATTTCTTCAAAGGCCCCAAGTTTGCCATGTAATGTTCAGTAGCCTCCTTTTATGAGTAGCCACACTTCACCGACTCCATCTGCAGAAGAAAGCAACTGCATTTAACAGAAGTCTCTCTTTATTTAGAGCTACAGGGGGAACTAATTAAAGGCGACTGAAACCACAGCTGCTAAAATAATTATACAGAATCTAAACTGTTTTGGAAAGCTTTCATTCTTTCTCAGTGTAACATATGCAAAATATGATTGGAAACCCACCATCATCTTAAGCAACATAATCGTGTCAAAGGATAAACCTAGAACTCCATATGATACTATTTACATAGACTTGTGTAACACTCATCTATGTTTTATGTGTATGTACGCACAAACACGTAGGTACATTACACAGCTGCATACAATGTTGAAGACTCATGAGAAAGATATATTGGCATTATAAAATTACAGTAAGGAATTGCCCACTTTTTTGTAATTGATTGTTTTTTTTGATTGTTTGGGATTAAATACATTAAACATTACTCAACCAATCTTCAGTTAAGACAAATTTTCTTTCAATCATTTTCATGTAACAAAAAGGCTTGCACTTCATATATATGCAAAGAATCACAGTACTGAAGCTTGGAAAAGGAGTTTCAGGTGAAGTTTGAATTATTCCAAACTCAAGGCTCAGTGGGGAATTCGGATTTGACACTTGCACAGAGATGCAGCTGTCAAAAAGAGGTAAAATCAACTGACAAAAAGCACCAGAAAACGAATCTGATTTTGTCATTTGGACCTTATTCGAAATAAGATCTTTAAAATGAAGAAGAATCTGCATTTGAATTCCCTTCTACTTTAACTGTTTCTCTTCAAATGATGTTCATCATGACGATGTTTCAGTCCCTTAAGAGGAATAATACCATCAGGTCTGCAAAAGGCAGGCATTATCTTAGATGGATCCTAAGGAGGATCTGGCTATAATTTTATAAGCACATTCTTCTCCTTATATCCAATACAATGTTTGTTATTAATTGTACTAAATGTTTTGGTGGCAACGGCGTTTTTTTGGTGAATCCACGATGAATTTGTTCAGGAGCGCAAGGCACTCTACAAAGCGTGCACACTCTCCCTAACTTTCCTAAACCCAGTGATAGGTCATCTCCAATGCCTCAGAGGAACTGCATTGGACCAGCACACTATCAGCTTATCAAGGAGAAGCTTCTCCATTTTCTCCAGTTTATTTGGCTCCTCAGAGCCTGCAAGGCCCACAGTTGAGAAGCAAAGCAGAAAGCATCGTTGTTATCCCACATGCTCAGCCCATGCAAATAAAGTTGATTTTTAACTTTGAATCTTCAAGTTCTGGTGTTCGTTGACAGGGTTTAGGGACTTCTCATTTTGGAAATAAAATCCAAATCTTTTTTGTGGAAACTGAGTGGGAAAACATTTGCCCATTAGCCTCCCCACATAAAAGAAGGTAATTATAGGTGTAATCATTCTTAATAAGTTTGAAAACTTCCAGTTCAGGTCTGCCGGGGATATTTTTCCCCATAATTACAAACAAACAAACAAACAAATAAATAAATAAATGAAAATCCAGAAAAATTCCAAAGACACTTTTGCAGTCTGAATTCACCAGTCCGCCAAATTTCAAAAATTACCAAAGAAGTAGAGACAATTTTGACAAATCCTTGATGCTATTACCAGGATTTCCCCCCTTTTCATTTCACAGAGAATTGTGGTAGATTTATTCTCTGATAGCATGACCTCAGATTTTTAAAACTTAATTCAGAAAGGAGAATTACCTTTTACAATCTCCTACTTGCCAATTTCTTTTCTCTATTGCTTACTCTTATTTTTCTTGCCAGGTTCTCTTACTCATAACGACAGCAACTTGTTGCCCATACTTGGGCCTTTCCAGAGTAAGATCCCCATATCCATCTCTATTAGTTGACTTGCACTTCACTATTGGGGAAAAAAGTGTGGTGGTCGACACTACAGTTATCCATGTTTATCAACAATAAGCTACATCTTGCTAATAGCCCTGCTCTTTCAAGTGACAGCCCAGCCAACATACAAATATCTAAGTAGCATTCAGCATCACAAAAGCAAATAACTATTTGTTTGTTACATCCCCCTCCCCCCCCCCAAAATCAATCTAATGAGAACCTCAGCGACAGTACAAGTGTTAGTTGGAAAGAAGAATGAACATAAACATTTATTTTTCATACCTTGGGAACAAAACTGTCTTCCTAGACATGGAGAAAAAGAGACGAGGCCACAAACTGGCAAGAAAACAGCTGCCATTTACCACTTTAAGCAATATGTGGTCAGCAAACATCTAATGCCAAAAGAGCAAAGTACAAATCTCCAAATCAGATATTACATTTGTCATCATTCTTGGATGTGAAAGATGGAAATCTTTCACATACATAGGCAGAGTCTGAATGCTTATGAAAATAATCACTTCAGAAAAATACTAGGCAATAAATGGACTTCAGGGATGACATATGCCACAACATGTCAGAGCATCCAACAACTCTTTATAAATAAAATGAACCTGAAAAAAGTCCTAATGAACAACAACAAGCAAATGTTGAGGAACTGCGTAAATAATGTCATTTGCCATAACAGGCATTGAATAGGGCAGTGGATAAACCTCCAAAAGTCCTGCCTAAAAGAATTTCCTCTTTCAAGCCTGCTAGGAAGGGGACAAAAATAGCACTTAAGAACATGCACAACAAGAAAGCATCTCCAGATAGTCAGGAACTGCAACGTTTCATATGTGCCCTAGGAAATGCTGGATGGCTTAATGGAGAATTGACAAATGAGACAATTTTCACAATGTAATTTGCCTCAGTAAATTTTAAAAAACCCAGTAATTTAAATTTTCCTTGCTATCCTCTTGTACCTCACACACTGTGGAATAGCTGAGGAAAACCAGCCTGGGAGCCATCATGTTGACTTGGAATGAACAATGTCCTTCCATTGGCTTCCACTGGGCCTCAGAGCAAGTCATGCAGGCACAACATCTTAAAAGCACTAGAGCATCTAAAGGTGCAGATTCAAATCTGTGACTTTCAAAAGTGCCTTAACAACTTAATCCTCCTGAAATCAAAGAAGCATCAAAAAACAAGCAAAAACCACCACCTAGCTACACCGAAGGCAAGCACAAATCGGAAATGTAAATTTTTTTCAGCATTATCTAGTCAAATAGTCTGCCAATGCAAAATATATTCTCTACACTTCATATTCTTTTCCTGACATTGTTTTTCATTGCCATTCTCACAGACCAGGAATCAAATGAAACCAGGTATGAAACCAGGAATCAAACAGGCCTAAAAGAGGTATATGGAAGCTATAGATACACTGTATTAGACCTGCTCTCTATTACATCAGTGCTGGAAGGAGTGCAAATGAATACCAGACTGACAGTCTGAGTCTTTTATGTCCCAATGAGACCTGCAAATTTAGATAGTTTTGAAAACATCACATAGGAAATTTGACCATTAAAAGGCTCAGAAGCTGAATGGCTTCAGCTGGTAGTCATCTTCATTTTGACTTGATTGAAATTACCATTCCCCATCTCAGATGGTATGTGGGTCACATCAGTGGAAGGAAATGAGGCTCACCATGGTGATGGTCCATCAGATCAGATGTGTTAAGATGATCCTGACATACCAGAAGCGTTGCCTGACAGTCTCTTTCCCTCAGACACTGAAGAGGTTATGCAAATCACTGTGTTTATGAGCTGCTACACAAGACCGAGCCAAGTCTGGGGGTAGGAACTACCCCTCCATTTCACTGACTCATGAGCCCACCCAGAGGAACTGGAAACCTCAGGCAACGTTCTTCTTACGGAATGAGAAAGTGCCGTGCTGAATTAGAGAAACTAAAGAAATAGATTGACTTTTACTTCTGCGCCAAGATATTTATGTTTCAATTGCTTTTTTAAAGTAATAGCAGATAGTAGTTTCCATTTTCCTTGGAGACATTTTCAAACAAGAGAAAGGGGCTGAAGTGTGTTACAGCCTGTGCCAGCAGGAAGGATTAAGGCTGTCAAGACATCATGATAAGAATTACGGTACTTTCATATTAGGATTTGGGATTGGAAATATTGAAAGAGAGCCCTGAGAGAGAAACTTGGAGGCTGTCCTCATTTTCCCTGCTACATACTGCTCATAGCTGCCCCTCTTCATACCACACTAAGCATTAGAATAAAGAAGGTGTTGATTTGAGTTTGGAAATCAGCTCAAAGGCAAGCAAAAATCAATAAAATCCCACTATGTAGTTACCTACATTCTCCAAATTCTTAAATGGGGAGAAATATGTCCATCGGATTGACAGCATTGAAATGAATGTATGTCCTTTTCTGCAGAGGTAAGAACTGGTGCTGGTAAGAAAACAGCTGACAGAGGACAACCAAGTGACAGCCAACAGACCTATCTGTGCAGCCCCTTCTGGGACCGAGGTGGTTGACTACAACACTGTGGAAATGTGTGGGCATCCTCCATTAGCCACACACACAGAAAAAGCTTAATCTGTCCATCAGGCTCAGGCGGCACACTGTGAAGAGCAATGTTCTTGTTCTGGCAGCTCTGACCTGCAAGATCTCAAGCATCTGCCAATATGTTAAATATTCAAACACCTAACCACAAAGAGGAGGTAACAGGGAGACAAACCAGTCTTGTGTAGCTTAGGTTACACAAGGCTGCATCTTTACAGCAAAGAAAACTGTATGAGTAAGGCAAGCTGCTCTTGCCCCTGTACGGGCTTTTGGACAGTCTGTGGTCTTACTGAGGGCTCTATGTGAAGACTGTGGAGCATGCTGATCAGCGCCTAATCCTGAGCATCTGGGCTTGGGGGACCTACCTGGGGTGCAACCTCACCTCATGGCTGCTCGAGCCCAGCCTAGGCCAGCTGCGTGGCTCCACTGGCTCCATAAACTGAGACACTGCAACACACTGCCCTCAACAAACCCTCACCCCATGAATTACTGCAGGCACAGGTGATGTTTCAAAACTTTCATTTGCATGGCAGAAGTACATTCAAAGTCTTCAGAAAGGTGTCTACAAACTAAAATGTTCTCCCGTTGAATATCGAACTGTGAAGCTGGGAGGTGGGAACCTGTGTTCGTGGGTAAACTATTAAAACAATTAAGTTCAGTTATAAAGTCAGTCCTACAGATGAGTGAACAACAAAAGCATTTGGAAACAAATACTTTTGAGTAAAGAACAAAAATATTGCCAATATTTCTGAGTAAAGAATTTCTAATGACTAACTTGACGTGTAAATTAATTCCATAAAAAGGTGATTTGGCTAGGCTTGGAAGTCAAAGGGAGGTGAAAGAAGCATGCAAAGGCTTGGTGTTGAAATAGACTCATAAATAGAAGACACATGGCTGTAGATGAACAACAAACTCCTTTAGCACGCCAATTTTCTGAAGAGAAAATAGCTGCAGATATTTTGGACGTTTCTGGGATAGGCTACTATGGTTGGGATCTTCATTTTTGCAAAGTAAAAGAAAAGGAAGATGACACCTAGAAACACAACGTTATGCAGATAAAATATATTTAACGGTGGAAGTTACTCTTGCTGTTGAAATTATTATTGTCTCACGCACGAAAGAGATTAGTCTTGAAAAGCCATCATATAGCCTCTTTGCAGCACACCAGGTGCTGCAGGTGTGCAAAACCTGGTGCTCTGCTCTCACCAATGTTCCTTGTGCCCTCCATCCCACACTCTCACCCCTGGACCAGAAGCACTAAATTAGCCTAGGCCTAGGAATCCCACTGTGGCTATAGTGTGTGTCAACCCGCAGTCAGCCCACACCAATGCAGTATGACACGAAGCAAGCTGCTCTCAGCACCTTGCCTGTAGCCATGGACTTGCTAGAGTGCACGGAGCTGTTACGTAGGCTCCATGATGCGCCTCACAGGCAAGAGAAAGTGGGGTCTTGTACACTCAGCTGAGTGGTAGGACTAGAAAAGGGCTCCTGAAAACTTGTCTCTTCCCAGCTTGAGTGAGAAAGCCTATAAAACAGAGGCACTAGTAAATGATAATAATTAAAACATATTCAGATGGTGACAAATGAAAAGAGATGTTGAAGGTTAGAGAAGAAGCATGATTGCAAGGCAGTAGCTAAGCTTCCGGTTCTTACAAAAACAAGAGACGCTATGAAGGATGCCATATTGCACTTGGCTCCTGTCCTAAAATAATTCCACATTATAAATATTTGATGCAGCACTTAAGACTATGGCCTCCACAGGATTTAATGTAGTGTAATGTAATACATCTGTTTGCTACCCACATGGTATGAAGAATCTGAATGGGTAAGATATGAACAAAAAACTCAAAACCATATTGTAAATGATTACTTGTGTTTACCATGCTGCACTTACTAACTATTGAATTAATACAGCAGATAATGTTTCCTAATATCTGAATAGCATGGATATTGTTACCTTTTTTTTTTTTTAAAGCTACAAATTACATTAACTCCATCCCTACCTTGACTTTCTGTACTCATGAAAAGTACAGTGAAAAGTTGTGACTTGAATGGGCTCTGCGTTTAATATGAAAACGTTTGAGTGCCTGTATGAAAATGTAGCAGCATAAGACAGTTGTGGTCAAATAATAGGGAAATATGCCTGCTTTCTATGTATGTCTTCAGTTTTGGTAGCAAGTATCTACTTTTACCAATTTATACAACCTCAATAATTGTATATTGAAGATGTTTGTGTTAACTGTGTCCATCATCCATATTGCACGTGATACTACTTTGATAGTTAACCCCTGTGCGAGTTCCTCTGTTTGGCATCCTTCCCACTTACAGCATATCTTCCTGAAATCTTAAGTGCTATAGTGAAAGAAAAATGCAAAAAAGCCACAACTTACATTAACAACTAAACAAACTAATTTGATAGGGCACGACGCATGCTTTCATTGTGGCAAGTCGTTTAGTTTCATGATAACAAACCCCTGGCTGGCCTTTTGTTCTTCTGATGGCAGCTTAGATTGGCTTGGAAAGAAAGCTATGCTGAGAAGGTGAATACAGCACAAACTTTTGGTTTCCACATGGTGCCATGATCACAGTGTGCCAATCTGCAGTCCTTCTCAGTTTGGCAGAGTTAAAAAAAAAAAAGAAAAAAAAGAAATTTCTTACTGTGGGACAGCGTAAAGGCTTTCCAGTCCCAGAAGATGAAGTCTCCACTCTTGTTGTGTTTTAATAAAGCATTTTTGTGTTGTGGTAGATCCAATTAGTCCATCTAGATTTTCAAAGGGATGAACCAGTTTAGATGCCCTTTGTCCCTTTGGAAATGTTTGTGCTCAGCTCCAGAGACCACCCATGGGCTGGGAAGGGACACCATGCCTCCAGCACTAGCTACCTGCCTGGAGGAGCCACAAAGCAGGAGCTGGCTGGGGACATGGCTCCGCTGGGAGCTATGGCTGTGCCAAGCATCCACATCCCACCAGTTCCGACGTATGACTGGGAGCTATGGGAATTTATTACATTGGATGCACTTTGGTAAACATAGTATCTCTGTGACAATCTTTTCCTATATCTCAGCCACAACAATTTTTTTTCCTCTGAAAGCTGCCGATGAAGCAAAACACTAGGTTTTTTGAAATTGCCTTGGCATCTCTCAGAATATAAAAATGAGTAAGTTATTTAGCAGAGAAAAACAGATTTAGGCACAGTTTAGCCATGCCATTAGCTTGTCTCTGTTACTATATAACTTTTCATAACTGTGCCTCATCTGGGAAAAGATACAAATCTGCTGTTTGTGGGAAGCTACACAATTAGTCACTCTAAATGACAACTTAAGAAATAGAGCTAAAAACTAACCAGACTGGTAAACAGAAATTGCAGGATTGTGATTTTTGCTTCTTTACCCAGAGTTTCACACAGCTGAAATAAATGCTTAATTCAGCCCTTCTCCAGCAGTGGTTCACAAACCAGGGGTGGTTCATGGAACCACACAGTTTGCTCACAGAGCTGTATTAAATCATAAAATATACCAGTTCTGTTTTTTTGCACTAGTAGTACCCCTGAATATCATATTTACTGGTTAACTCATCCACAACTTGGAGATGTATACGTTTCAGTCAGGTCAACCTAAAGACCAGAAATGCAGCCAGTCGTTCACAAACAGTTTTCTACTCTGATGCACAAGAGCCTGATTCAGTAGCCCCTTAAGCCAACAGGCTCAGCAGTCATCCTGCAAGAGCCAGGAAATCAAGGTATCAGCATCTTACATAAAGTATTAATTTTTTTACACTCCACAATGTTTACATTTTTCCTTTGCAAATAACCTGTCCATGTTCTTGGCTATGGGCAAATTTCTGATTTCACACACGCTGTGGGCAAACGTTGTGGTCAGAGATTGCTAGGAGAATATATATATATAGCTGTTAGTCATCATGTTCCCCTATCTTTGTAGAGAACATAATTAAGAGTATATTATTCCCTTCTTTTGTTTGCATTACAGATGGACTTGGCTGGAAGCAGCAGGAATGAACTTGAAACTTGGGTCATGAATCTGGATGGTTACAAGAAGGATCACAGCTAGCACATTTGATCTCTTGAGCTTGGAGGACAATTAGAGCAAAACTGAGGAGCCTAAGTTTTTCTTTAATTGGCCTCCAGACTGCAACGTATGGGGGTTCAGACCTTAAATCAATTCTTACATAACTCAGAGTCCTCTTTTCTTTTTCCATCAATATTACTATTTCCATTGAAAAATATTTAGTTTTTAGAAAGGAGGGAAATGTGATAGTCATTTATTGCCCCCACACTGCTAAGAAATTCCATGCTTTTATGTGCAGGAAGCATTGTGTTGATTTTGGCTTCCCCATGGGTTAAAAATCTTGTTTAAATGTTGCAGAATCTAAATGCTCTTTGAGGTTTTTCTGTGTTGTTTTATGGAAAGGCTTCTGCCTGATTATTTACAGATGCTGTCTCTGAGAAAGCCAAAAATAGTCCTTTACTAATTTGAAATTTAAACTAGCATTTTTATTATTTTATTGTGTAACCAAGAAACTCTGCTCTGGGGTCCTCAGTTCAAAGAGGACAACAGAGAACTTCAGCTGGCTGTTGGCATCGCATGCAGTGATATTACCATTTAGCTAACTGCAGCTCCAAGCCTTGGCAGACCATGGGGTCCTCTCCTGCAAAAGTGCAGCCTCTGAAGCATCTTGCAGCACAGACTCCCCATGAAGGAGTCACATTGTTTCAGAAGTTACTTCTCCCACAGTAGCGCAGGGTGTTCAAAGCAATTTTAGGAATTAAACAGCCATTCAAGCCATGCTGCCTTTCTATGACCACCCTGGCTGAATGTCAGTAAGGGATTTTTTCAGCAATTCATGAAATGCTAAGATGTATCTCGATCTCAAAAAATGAGAAATGGTGCTCAGCCAGCTCAGCAAGCATCTGATGAAACACTCCTCCAAAGTTTCTCTTCACTTCTCCAAGGTCAAAGAGAGTCGTGAATGCTTATAAACAGGGGGACTACTCTTGTCAAAGGGGAGCCAAAAGGCTTGGATTTCATCGTTACCAGCCTAAGGACAGATTTTATTCTTCTTTCTCCCAGCAGCCAGCAGCAGATGAGTTGTGCTTTCTTTTTTGCCTGAAGTGATCGCTTGTCTGTACAGCTTCTAGCGTACACCTGATTGTGGGGTTGTTCCACTGATCTTGAGACCACACGCAAAGACTATCCCCACCCTACAGACAGAGAAGCTCCAGTGATCCCAGAGGCTGGAGAACAGCAGAAACTGGTGATCTTGGAGATGAGTTCCCAGACTTTATTTCAGCTTCTCCCATAGCTACAGCAAGTGTATGGTGGAAAAAAGCCTTCCTGATGCCATCAAACTCAGCTGCCTCTCCAAATCCCTGTGTTGCTGGATGCTTAGTAGCGAGAGAGGTATATTAAAAAACTCAGCATTACAGGAAGCAGGAAGATATACAACTGCTACCATTACCAAAAGTTCTGCATAAAATATTATTGATAAAGCATATGTGAATGTAATTTTGTGACTGTCAGCAAGTACTAATGCCAGCTGAGAGCTGCTCCTAACTCAGTCCCCACAAGCACTTATTTGTCTACTACAGCATGCCTTGGAAACCAAACAGGAGGTCGTAGTGAACCACCAGTCATCTCAATCCACAAGTGAAGTAATGCACAAGTAAAGTAACACACAAGACAAAATCTGTGAGTCTAAAAGAAGTCTGTCTTTTTTCAGACTGGTACACAATCTGGATGATATCTTTCAAATGTATGGATTGGGAGGTTTCTATTTATTTCCTACAGACTAATGTCTTACCTGAAAATGGTATCACAGACTTTCTGCAAATAATAGCAAACTTCTCTCAGGTCATTTATTTAATGACTTTTTTAGTCAGGACAGAATGTGTAGTTCTTCTGCAGTTTCATTTAAAACCAAAACCATAACTAGAAAACTGGACAATGCTCAATTCCTGCAGCTGAAAAATTCCTTCACCTCAGACAAACATGGCTACCAGAGAAGATCGGAGAGGCTGGTACATGAACAAACAAATCAGGTTCTTGTTTGAATGTAACAAAATATTATCGCTTATTTTGAATGGCAGAAACCTCTTTAGAAAAATTAGCATCTTAAGGTTTGAACTTTCTGCAAACTACAGATCTGTCCCAGATACGAGACTACTTCAGAACTAAGATCACAAAGTTAAATTTGATCTAAAACTGAGATGTGATCTCTCCTTACTGAAATGCTTGGATTCCTACCAGTTCTGGTTTAATGCAACTTATCTCGATCACTGGTAAAACTTCCGAATGTGCTATCAGCTGAGTCCTGGGGCTGAATTTATGGATTAAATACCAGATGAGGAAGAGGGAGGAGTTCCTGACAGATGTATTCTAGAGAAGCTGTTATACATTTAATTAAAATACACTGTTTTGCATAATATAGTTAAAGAGCAGCCAAGACACTACTCTGGGGCCTAGGACCTTTTGGGGAGTTTTACTAAAGATCATGCTGTGATAAGACCTGTATGATATGCTTAGTCCTGTAATGTTTCTTAGTCACTACATGAGGTGGTCATACAGTTACTGAAAGACAATGTACAGGAAAGGTCATTTATACTGCTATTCTACTTTTCATCCAAGAATTTAACAAGATTTAGAAATATCTACAAATTTCCCTAACAATGCCATTCCCCACCATTGCTGCAACTTAAGAACCTCCCACAGTAATGCTAACCTTTTAGTAAGCATCACAGAATTCCTGGCACATCTTGGGGTACTAAATGTCTGTTAAATGTCTTTTGTGTTTTATTCTGGGGTCATGGCTCTGAGATATATTTGAATAAAGGCATCTAATGTCCCATACGAGTTAACTAGATCCCCTTCTCTGGCTTTGCTTTGTCTCCAGATCCCTTGCTGTCTCCCGGGCTCTGTGGTTTGCTGTTGTCCAAGGTGAAGAACCACACAAAGGTGGTAAAGTGTGTTTTCCTTACCCTTCCAGATAGACATTGGGTGAATTTCCTAACACAACACATGCATTCCCACTAGAGCTAGAAGGCCACCTGGATGTCCTAACTCTCCTCCTGCCCCATACTAAAACTCAAATAATTTTCTAATTGCTCCACAGGTTCTTCAGGATCACTGATTTGCTATGACTGAAAGCAAATTCCTTGCCTCTGGGCTTCAGATTCCCCTTCTATACCAACCAGATGATGACATATTTCCCTTGTTGAAAAGATCAATGATCGTTAGGAGATCAGCAGTGAATTTCTACTGTTGTTGAGCAAATATTTTCATAAAAGCTCTTCATCTTTCCTCACCTTGCTGATGAGTATGCAGTTTTCTATGACATGATACTTGAGAAACCAGAAGATCTGTGCTGGAGACAGAATGATCTCTCTTTTTCTAGAAAAAAAGGAGTGGCTAGCAAACATCTTTGCTTCAGATGTCTTTATAGGTCAAACGGATGTGCAAGATGTAACTGAGCATCTTCATCTGTAAGTATATGCTGGGAGAATGACATTTCCTGAAATATGACTGGGTAAAGAAAATCCTTTCATGAATTTTGAAATCTGGTTCTGAAAGAAGAATTGTAAGGTAATGGCCTCTGATGAAATAATAATAACAAAAATAATAATAACCAGGACATTCCCCTAATTCCACTACCATTATTTTCATCATCATTGCATTCAGCACTTTTGCCTGTTGGCCCTAACTTCTGCATTGTTTCACTGTGTTGGAACACTTGAGGCACAAACCAAACTCCAGAGCTATTTTATTTTATGTTTACTAAAAGATCAGGAAGGTTTTTCTAACAGCCATACCGACAGGGAAAGCCTGCACAACTGACTGAAAATTGCACTCTTTTTATCGTTTTTATGGCGGACTCACAGTTCTACAGTTGGCCAAAAGTACTGCACTGATATCAAGAACATTAAGTGGGAAATCAAGTGCTTCACTTTTGAGGGATTTTCCCCTAGCCTTTCCATTTACACATTTATAGGTCTCCAAGTGCTAAGAGGAAAGCTGTCCAAAATTAAGTACTTGAGCACAGCTATGTTGGCAAGATTAGCATCTAGCAGAGCCGAAAACTGATCCCTTAAATCTATTAGCGATCTGAGCCTGAGTGCAAATAGCACACTGGATGTAAGTCAGTCAGAAAACAATCTCGGTGCTTTGCAGGGCTGAGGATTAATTGGCCTGCTTGGACCCTACCACAGGGATTGAGCAGCCCTGCATCTGAATGTTGTGGTACTAACTGAAGTGTGTTTGCGTGTCCCAGCCTTGCACCACATGATGTCCATGCTGGGGACTGCCGATAGCGGTCTGGCTGGCACTTGCTGTTTTGTTACAGAGGATTCCCGAGCAATTTCACACCCGTTCCCGTGACACAACAGAGGCACCAGCCTGAAATATTTACTGTCGTCACAGATCCTGGACATATGCTCAGTATAGACAGCAAAAATCTGCTCTCTCACAGTAGGCCAGGTTTTAGTTGCTGTCAGTCAGCTCCTCCCGTGTAATCTCAGGGTTTCTCTCTCATATCTGGAGAGAATTTTAAGCCAAAATTAATGACCCATGGCTAACTCGCATCATGGCTAATGTGCCATCAGGACTGCATCTCCGCAAGCAGCAGTTTCTGCTGAGCGTCAGTCCTTGTCTTCCTGACTGCTATACTCCTCCATGGAGCTTACTAACTCGCGTCACATGTAACATCTTTTGTTGTTTAGCGCTAATAGGATCCAGTTGAACTATGCATAATTACATCCAGGTCTCCTTCAACGGATGGCTTGTTCCCTCTGTCAATGATCTAATAAGTAAAGAGACATACCATAAAATGGAGAACGAGTAATGCACGCTGAGGTGATTATTACACTGTGGTACTCATACTAACAGCTGGAAGAGATCATGGATTACTGAAGCTATATGGGCTTTGGGATGGCCCCCGCAAAATGTTTTCGAGAATCCAGAATGTATTTCAGTGCCCAGGTTAACATATCTTTCTGCACTGGTTTATCCTTCTTCCAAAAGACCATTTCCTTCACCCCATTTCCCGCATCCTGAGGAGGGCTACTTAATCTTGTGGAGATAACTTTGCAAAGACAGGAAAGAAGTGGAAAAAGCCTGCAGCTCACAGTCATACATAAGCAGTAGTTAATGGAGGATCCAGGACACACAATTCTCTCACATCAATGCCTCATTAATTCACTTAGCCACAATGGAAAGTCTTCAACAGGCAAAAAAAACCTGAGACTGGACAAGTTAGATTAGTGAGAAAGACAAGTGCCAATTCCCCAGTTTGACAGGGATAGGGGTCGGCACTCCCAAGAGATATGTCTAATATCTCTCAAGAAACACTTCTTCGGAACACCTCCTCCCAGCTCAGGTTTTGGTCTAATCAACCCTTCCCATTCACAAAGGAAGGGGCAGATCCAGAAGCATGGCTCCTGGACCCCTCATCCCGTTGGCGCTTCATCCAGAGATGGAGACCGTGGATGGAAGAAGAGGTCCCTGTGCTGAATGCTGCCTGGAATATATGCTTAATACAGCTGTGCAAGACTCAGAATTGTTAAGACCACCCCAAAAGTGCTCTGAATAGATGGGATGGAGCAATCCTAACTCCCCCACATGGGAAGGCGCCAGGGCTTTAATTTACATGGAATTGGCCCACAGGCTAAATGTCTCAGTATTATCCCTCAAGAACAGAGGGAGTTGCCACAGGGTCATGCAAGGAGCACTGGAGCCAGAAGTTTCCACAAAAAAGCCTACTGCAGCTTGAGATGGAGATGGAAGGGAATGCTGTGAGTGCTCACGCTGAGTATAGAGGTTACTTCCACCACCACCAGCCTCCAGCACTTGTGCTGGCAGAAAATAGGGTGCAAAGGCCCAAGCAGCCCTGTCAGCCTAGGGTAGCTCTTGTCCCCTGAAGAGCTCCACCATCCCAACCAGAGTGATGCATGGAGGAGCCAGCCCCTCCTTCACTACTGCATGCTTCGCCAAAGACAGTTAAACTTCATTAGCCCTCAGCAGTGAGTACACACTAAATTGACTCTTAAAAACCTACCTTGCAATTTAATACCTCAACCCCCTGGCCAGTTGTTAGCTCCTGTGAGTTGTCCAAAAGGTTTTGGAGAGAAACCCAGCAGGTCAGGAGAATTCCTTACAGACCTCACTAGAAAAAGCAGAATACTCATTCTGTGCACACGACACATTTTGGGAGCTGGGGTACACAAGACCTCAGCTGTAATGCTCAGCTCAGAGATCTGCAGCCAATTCCTGGGCTGCTCCATACAGGGCCATGGGAGCCTTCAATGCTGACCTCCCTTTGTGGAGCTGAAGCTCTCACAGCAGCCGCTCAGAGAAAGCAAACAGAGTCAGCAGTCATCTACAAACATCCAGTAGGATGGGATGCAAGGCTTCAAGAAACTGCTGATATCAGTGTGTTGTATAGAAGCATGGTTAGTCCATCTTGTTTTACTATACCTGGCTCCATCACATTCAACCCAATTCAGATGCAAACTCAGTAGAGCTAATGGACTCAACTGCCTGAATAATCCAAGGGAAGACTTTCATCAGGTTCAGCAGGCACCTCTGCCTTTCTACACAGTCCCCAAACAAAGATATAATTGAATACAATGAATTTTTGTCTGGAAAAAAATCAGTTTGCATATTTTTTGCTGAAAGTGGTCTAACCACATGAAACTTGGTTCTTTGATGTGCACATATTTTACAGGAATAATAAATGGTCTCTGCCATCATAATCTCAGGTGGTGAATAGAATAAGTTAAGTATCAGAAAAGGCAGTAATTTGACAGTTGTTTTCTCATCAGAGTAAAAATGTGTTTTCAGCAGGTTCCACCTCTGCTTTTAGAGGCTTTCAGGAAAAACACTCTCCCTCTATTCTGGACAGTTTACGCTCTTGCTTTGCCACAGCTGTGAGCACTGGTACCACCCCTAGAATTTGTATAGTGTGGACTGGTTTGTCTGTATTTGCTTATAAAAAGACGAGTTAGCTCTCAGAAACACTGATGTGGAAGCAAAGTGACACCACAGAAGCCTCAAACTTGCCTCACCCCTACCGAAGAAGCCAAATTAACTGTACTGCTGTCTGTGATGCTGCTGCAGCAAGGAGGCTGTCAACAAGTTCTCTTGCAGCACGCAGCACTTGGGGCAAATACAGCCCTGATCTGATCTGTGTGGGAAGTGGAGCAGTTTTGTAGCCACAACCACATCACTTGATGCTTAAACATTTGCTCTGAAGAAATGGGAATGCTACATCCCTCCCCATCCTCTTCTCTCATACACTGTCCTTCAAGTTTTAGAGTTATTTATTTTACAAGGCATAACTTGGATGCAACCAGAAACTATACTTTGAGCTCTACCATGCATTCTTTCAGAGATTTTTTAACTCTGGTAAACATATGCCAGTGATTGGTCACCTGCACAGTAATGAAATTCTTCCTGATGGTTAGAGGGAACTGCCTGTGCTTCAGTTTGTGCCCACTGCCTCTTTTCCTCCCACTGGACATCACTGCTTTTGTATGAGAGCTGACAGAAAAACTCATTTATTTACTACTTATTAAGACTGGAAGACTCAGTCATCCAGTGGGAAGGCTCTCCTGGAATCACTGACGCTCACAAAATGCTGCCTAAACACTCACTGCACCCTTCTGTCCTCTACTTCTACTCTGTTTCGGACTCCAGCCTAGAAGCCAGCAGAGTTATCACACTGGCTGATGCTGTTGCATCATTCCCTCAGCTCACAGGTTATTACCCACTCTTTGCATATCCCATCTCCTGAGACCACAAACACTGATATCTACACCATTCTGAGCATGAGCATCATATGCTACTGAAACCACCACCATTAGTAACAGCAACAGCAACATATAGACACTGGAAAAGGAACAGTTGTTCACTGCAGGCATGAAGCCTTTTAGTCACTTCTCAGCTTTTCTGTACATATGAAACATATAGCTTCTAGAAATGGAGCAGCAGTCTGTAATATTTTTAGAGCAACGCACTGCTGATTAAACCGCAGTGAAGAATGTGACACCTCTTTTGGAAATTAAACCCAGTGGAAGTTTGCACTAGAGTTTTGTGTCTATGGAATAAGGCGGTTCCACTTTGGAAGATCTAATTTTACAAACACTTTCGGATCTTCTTTTAGGGAAGCTAAAATAAGCTGAATGTGTCTAGATTCTGAAGAAAGTAATTGTAATTAAAAAGCCTCAAAACATTCTGCAAAACTGAAGAACTGGCTAACTCAGTTGAAATATATTTATTTTGAGGTAATGAAAAGTGGAAACAATTGGACAGGATTTCTAAATAAACCACTGCAAGACTCCATTCATCTCTGACTGAGGAGCCCACCCTCCTGGTGGAAACTGAAACATAGGCTATCTAATTTTTCCCATGAAACAAAGAAACAGAATTTAATATTAAAGCAGAATGAGGTGGAATAGATCAGCAGTTCAGTAATTCTGAAGATTTCAATTCAACGGAAGACTTCAAAACAAAGCGTTCTAGGCTTTTCCAAGATGAACCTTTCTACAACTTGTTGGCAGGGAAAGAGGGGGCAAGTCATGTTGTCTTCATTCAGGGCAACAACAAAAAATTAAAATAACAGTTTTCTCTAGGACAAAGGAGTCAAAGATTTTGACAACATCTAGTATTGGATAAATATGTCAACATTGCATTCTCTTCGAACAGAGGTATTTCCATATAAAAACAAATGAATATTCTTAGAATTCAAGATGAAATTCAGCCTTATGCAATGCAATCACATTTGCTGTAATTAACCCCTAAAATGAGGCCTAAATGGTAGAAGTAGCTGGTGCTTAGAGACTTCAATAACACAAATATTAACCATGCTGAAAATAGACAGAAAAAATTCCTTTTCCATCCAGACTTTCATTAATCTCCTGGATTCACTGCTAAAAGTGGTGATCTACAAAACAAAGTCAATTCTAATAACTGGTATAAAACTGTGGATCTTCATCCTTTTGCACTACGGCCAATCTCTGAGTCACAGGAGCCCAAAGAAGGGGCAGTTACTTCATGTTTTGCTAGTCAAAGCTCCTTACACCTTACCGTAGAGCACTGGTGACAGCTGCACCCAGCAAAAAGATGCTGCCCTCAGTGGCAAATGCTCTGACATGGAAGATGTAGAGATAGGCAAATAGGTACCCAAACACCAAGACTGGGGATCCAGCCAGGGTGTTTCTGTTGCTTGGATGGTGTGTGCCATCATGGCTACAGGGCACAGATTTCCTTTTAAATAGCAATCTCTTTCCAGTTAAAGTTTTCCCTGTATATTTTGATACAAGCATGTCAGCCATGGAGACTCTCTGATTTTCCCACTGTTACGGGGAGTCACAAGTTTAGTCAGGCTTTGGAAAACCAAACTCAGAGACAAGTGCTTCTGCCCAGATGATGACAGGAATAATGCACATAAACATCTGGGTGAAGCAGGTGGTGCATAAGAAGGAAGAAGTTCATTATTTAAACATGAAAACTGTGTTTTGAGAAAGTAATTTCAAAGTTGTAGCTGAGCAGAGGTGAGGACCTTTCATTCTATTTGCTTCTTCTATGAGATGTGACAAATACGTATGCATTTTGTTTACAGACAGACTGGGAGTATACAGACTCTGCAAAATACTATCTGAGTTACCCGATGGGTGCCCAATGAAGACACTAGTCTATAAGCCTTTATTCATGAAGCCTTGATTTCAAGAAAGCGAAAAATGCAGATATTCTAGGAGAAACTGTTGTAAACTAGAAGAATTTATCAGCATCTGCCTCCTTCTTGTATCTGAAAAAGCCTATGCATTTACAAGTACAATTTTCCCAACAACTTTCCCAATAATTTTCCCTTTTGTGGTGGTACTCTTCACCATAGCTTAGCACTGACACCAAGCAATGCTAGAATAGCTTGACTGTGAAAAAAAAAGTCTTGAGTTTAGAGGAGAACATGGCAGAGAAATTAACATTTTGGTTGTTCTCTACAAAGAGAGGCTATTGAAGACCCACATTCTCAGGTATGCATGACTATGAAGATCTATGAGGCACGGGGTAGCAAGGGTGTCTCCTCCCCAGAGGGGCATGAGGGGCTCCCCCCTACATGGGCAGCAGGATGCACAGTTGACATGGAGCCTTCTTTGCCCCATCTCACCATTTGCAGTCCTTGAATTTAGATTCTTGCAGATCCTGAATTTAGGCCAAAATAAATGGAAAGTGAAAAAAAAAAAAAAAAGGTAACACATTTTGGGACAAGGGGATAAGACAGAAATATTTCTCTAGACATTTTTCTTTTCGCTGGCAGCCCCGGGTCACTGTTCACTGGCTTGGTATGTCAGACATGGTCCCAGTGGAGATCGCCCAGTGCACAGGCTGCAGGTGAGGCAGCCAGGGCTGCCACCACCACAAACATGTTTCCCCTTTGCAGCCCATATGGAATTTATTTGTCCTCATCATGCTTCACACAGATAATATTCAAAAACAAAACAAAAGTAAAAAATCTTATTAGTGCTATGTTTTCCAAAGCCAGTATTTTTTGTGACAAGAGGTCTGTGAGAAGGATTCTGTTTGGTCAGCCCTGCCTTTGCAGTTCCCTGAGCTGCAGTATCACAAGAGAAAAGCACATCACACTTCCTATTATCCTGAGTTCTTACATAATGGAGGAAAACATGCTTGGACTCAAAATAACCCAAGAGTCCTGTACCAAGGAAAAAAAAATATGGAAAAATTAACATTCCACATGTTGAAAGAATGTAAACAAAAATGTCATCATAAAGACATGCAGAAAACCGGTGTTACCCAATCCAAACACTGCCAATTCTCCATCTAATGAGTGGTTGTATCCTGAGACAATCAGAAATGGCTCCTGAGAGCTTAGTGAACAACAGCGTTTGTTTTTCCTTCTGATTTCTCCTTATTAAAAGCTACAGTAAAATCACTGAGCTAGAAAGACTACCTCAATTACTCTTAATTGCTGTCAGTTCTGATTAGCCCAGACCACGCTGATCCTGCAACAGGAACAAAGCAGGTGCTCTCTCTGACAGTCTCTTCCCAGCACAGTCCATACCATACAGTGAATGCCATATAGCGAATGGCCAGAAGCATGAGCTCCCTATGAGATCATGATGCTGCTGATGCTCAAGACCATAATTTGTGTTAAAAGCAAGGGTTAATGTTCCTGTTTTGCTCAGTTCTCCACTTTTACCTCTGTGTTTTGGGCAGCACTCCAAGTACTCTCACAAGGGAAACCCCACATTTGGGTGCCTGCAGTCCATCCACGTGGATGCTGCTGTCCCAGGTCACAGACTGAGCAGCGACATGCCCATGGCCCAGAGAGGGATGGCTCCATAAATGCAGCACCAAACACTTCTCTTAAATCTAGACGAGGACAAAAGACTGCCTCAAGAGAGCTGCATTTTATAGCAAAACGGATTCAGACAAGCCTGGTCCTTGCTATTTCTACTTTGGTGTACGTATTTGCAAGAAAGTTGAAGCATAACTAGAAGAAACTAACATGGTCCTTCCATGTACAGCAGGAAATGCAGATAGAGAAAAGAGCTGTGAGGTGGCAAACTCTTGTGTTATCTAGTTGGTTTCTTTTAGCCTTTTAATCCCTTTTAAAAGAGGTATACAGGAAAGATGGAGACAGACTCTATCATGTAGTGAAGAGACAGGACAAGAATTTTGGCTAAACTAAAAGAGGGTAGATTTAGATTAGATATTAGGAAGAAATTCTTTACTCAGAGAGCAGTGAGGCCCTGGCACAGCTGCCCAGAGAAGCTGTGGGTGCCCCATCCCTGGAGGTGCTGAAGGCCAGGTTGGATGGGCCCTGGGCAGCCTGATCCAGTGGGTGGCACTGCCCATGGCAGGGGTTGGAACTGGGTGGTCTTTAAGGTCCCTTCCAACCCAAGCCATCCTGTGATTCTATGATTTTCCCCAATAAAAGCTAAGAAAATGTCAGAGTGGGACAATATATATTACGAAATAGAGATGGATATTGTTTTGAAGCACAAAATATCCTAAAACCAAGTTCAACTGTTGGCCATTTTATCATTCCCAGTCATCTAGGACCACATTCAACATCTTCTTTATTCATTTGAAATTATTAATACAACAATGAGGATGTAGAAATGTTCATCTGAATAACCTTGTGGTAAATACCAAATTATTAGGTAAATAAAGGAAAACAGACTCTCTTATTGCTATTGCTCAATGAGAAAATTCAGAACTGGATTTTAAACAAAATATTATTTATTTTTAATAATTCCTACACCGACCTTCTGCCAAACTCCCCAACGAGATTAACTTTACTATTGCAAAACTCTAAAACATTCACAGTGAGATGCAATAATACTCTGACAGTACACCAGTCTTTGCAAAATCTTGTTTATGTACTTATATCATGTTCTTCACCTGGGGATGGGGAGAGACAACCCTACATCATTTGCTAGATATAATATCATAATAATGTAAGTTATCCTCATTTTTACAATATGTGTGACAAAATTGAAGGATGCAAAATTAAGATCATAGAATGGTTGAGGCTGACAGGGCCCTCTGGGTCCCTCTGGCCCAGACCCGCTCCAGCAGGGCCACCCAGAGCAGGGTGCCCAGGCCCACATCTGGGAAGTTTTTGAGGATCTCCAAGGAGGAGACTTCACAGCCCCTGGGCAGCCTGTGCCAGTGCTCTGTCATGCCCAGGTACATATATGATGAATCTTACTGTGATTTTAAACAACGTGCTTATTTAAACCTTTAAGCTGGCTGCATGAGCATCATCTAACTCCTTGTATTTATTGGGATGACACAAATCCAGCCAAGTCATTTCACACTTAGACACCAGTGGGGACCATGCTACTTCAATAAATGGAGCTATACCGATTTACAGCAGATTTACCCATGAGCTAAGCACGTAACTCTTGGGAACTAGTCAGAATATTCTCCACTCTCCTTAGATTCCTAAAAGCCATTTAAAATTATTATGAAAACATTGTGTTATAGACAGCTCCTATGAATTTCAAAAAGCTCTTGACGCAAGAAATCCCATAAAGAATCTTTTCTCTGCCTACATCTGATCTGCATAATCGGTATTTTGAGGCCTAGGAAATCTGTGCAGAAAATCCAAAATCCTCATAACAAGCCACAACCTAAAGAGAAGGATGGTTTGCTTTGGGTATCTCATCTACCCCAGGAAGAGCTGCATATAGATTACAGATCCTCTCCCTGGTTTTTCACCAAAACTTTCCATAGGCCACTGTTCAAATATTTCAAAGAAGCCACTTTGACTTAAATGTCAAGTTTACTGGAAATCTGCTGGCAACATCTTTGTGAGCGGGTTTGAAAAACAAGCAACGTGATCTGCGGGGCTTTAAAGCAGCACGCCTGTAAAGGAGGAAGTTTGCTGACTGCTTTTTCTCTCCCTTAGTAGTGGTCAGCTCTGGCAGCAAAGCACTTTGAAAAACACACAGCCCGTGCTAGGATAAGATCAAACGCCGGCCTGATGGCTGGGCCTGCACACATCAGCCTCATGAGGAAGAAGGAAAAACAAACAGAAGGATGAGATTTTGTGGCCCTTGCAAGTTGAGGCAAAAGGGAAAAAAGGCGGAGGGCATCAGAGTAGCACAGCAGTGCACCTGGGCAGGCAGTGCTGCCCAGCAGAGCCACGGGGCCGTGCCGAGGGTGAACCACCCATCTCCCCATCCCTGCCCGCACCACATGGCCTGGCTATTTGTTCATTTGTGCTTGCAATCCCATGTTGAAACATGGTGCTGAAACGTGCGAGTTACATGCTTTTTTCTTTCAGGACATAAAGCCTTCTAACAGCTTTGGAGTTCTACACGGAAAAAATCATCCCCACTCAGCGTCTTAAATGCCATACGTATTTCCTGTGGGATTTTCCTAACAGGCTGCTCTGGCAGCTATACAAGCAGCAAGGAGCTATGTTCACAGCCCCACATGCTCCTGCTGGATGGCACAGCTGCAGCTAACCCTTGTCACCCGCTCCCTGTCCCTGCGCTGCTCTCCCAGGCATGCTGGCAAGCGCAGCCAGTGCCTACCAATTTTGGGGCAGAGCCAGCAAGCCAGTGAGCCCTCCACCAGGACTTGGGCAGTTGGCCCAAATGTTCTAACCCCATCCTGCAGCATGCCTGCTCCACACAGAAAATAAAAGCAAACCCAAGCAGCATGGGAGCGACTGGAGCAGGGCTTTGCAGTGCTTTCCTTGAATGGGCTTAGCGATATGAAGTGTACTGAGTGATACCAGAATAGTATATAAACCCTCATGATGGATACTTCAGCCCCAGAGCATCTCACACACATTGCAGCATCTCCCTCTGTCCTGTGCTGCTCTCAGCACTTCACTTCAACAGGGGCACAAGACAAGCCGACCTCATTCAGCTTCACTAACTCCAGGCTCAACAACAGCGTGCCCACGACAGCCAAGAGGTTACGAATCCATTTTAAATATGGATCTGTAAGCAAAAGGAGAGAAAAGTGCCTGCAATAAACTCCTTGCTATAAGTTTGCCCAAGCAAAGGCTGCAGGACCAGACCAGGGTCCCAGCTCCTCTCCAGCAGGACTGTCCTTGGGGTGTTTGTGCAATGGCTGAGCTGCTTCTAGAACACATCGCTCCACAAAGCTCCCATCATGAGTGGAATTTGGAGCAGTTTCTTAATCCAATTTCCACTGTATTAAAAGCATCTGAAAACTATTAAAAAAAGAAAAGAAGAAAAGACCTAGGAGTAGAGTATTATAAAAACCCAAACAAACCTCAAAACACACCCTCCCTGGAAACATCTCCCATTCACAGCTCTGCTGACTATTTTCTTTTAACTCACCACAAGTCTTCCCAGAAGAACAACTGAAAAGACATTAGAGATTATTTATTTTTCTTTCTAAAAGAGTGTTTTATAAACCTCCCAGAAGGGAGAAAAATAAAGTGATTAAACTATAGTGCCACATCAGCGCAACCAGTAAGCTCAAAATCAAGAAGGCTGCAGTAACTTAAGTCCTGCTTTGACATAGGATGAGTTCTAATTTCACTGCCAGCTCTTCTGGTCCCTTTTGCAAAGAGACTCCCCTCAATCTCTTCTAGACCACCTTGAACACCTGCCAGACACACACATGTTCTTATAGCTCTTACGGTTATTTTGAGGGGTTCTTATTAGGTCATCTGGTTAGCATGTGAATTTTCATTCTTTGCAACAAATGAGTCTTCCTCTTTCCATTGGAGACATAATTAGAGGCTCAATTGCTATTCAAACCCAGTGCAATAGGAAGGGTTTGTTGTGGAGAACACAGCTCCATTTCTCTCTACTACATCACAGAACCACTTGCAGTAACCTCTAGCATAGATGGCTGAGAACAAAAATACAGCCCCACAGCACTGCATTTCCCAAAGCCACCTGTCACAAATATGAGCTGCTCAGGGGCCGAGATGCAGAACCGCAGCCAAAGGCCAGCTGTGAAGCTTACGGGTTTTACAGGTTGCTCTCTGGCGCTGGCAGGTTTTCCTCCAGCTACCAAATTTCCCTGCCTTGGTGGGCTCAGTAGTGAGCCTGGGGCAGAGATCTGCTTTTTATCTTCTGCTGACCTACTCCATACCATGAGCAGAGCAGAAAGACAAGAGTCACCTCTGCCTTGCTCCTACTGTCACTGGAAAAGATACAGTGGGATGTGGGGTTCCCATGCAGCACCATGCAGCAGCATCTCCACAAACCACGCCATCAAGCTTGATTTGTGAACGCTACAGAAAAGGAAGGGATCTTCCACGGAGGTGGTTTCATGTGCTGTTTTGGAACCTGCAGAAAGGCTGCTTCTGATCCATGACAGAGGAAAATCCAGCAGGGATGGAGCAAAGAGAGGCTGAATTATGGACCTCTGAAACGCAGCCTGTATACTTTAGTTCTGCTTAATGACCAAGACAGACGCATCTGTTCCTCCTCTGCTTCCTCCAGTATTTTGGTTGGTTCAGCCTCTCACACACACCTGTGTCACTATTTTGACACCTTAAAGCTTTCTAGCTTAATTTCAGTTAACAGTGACCAACTATTTAAAAAATGCACCACAATTAGATTTTCTGGAAAGCTCTTTCAGATCCTCTGCAACAAGCAGAAGAATCAGATGTTGCTTTGTTTGCTTCCCCTTAGAAGTGCATTCTCCAGTTCACTTAATAAAGACACTTTGCCTAGTACTAAAATATGCACATGGTCATTTTTAAAATCCATAAGAGGTTAAACATGTAGTATCATCAATGAAGCAGAAACCTGTGTTCCTGAGGAGACTAATAAGTTATGGAACAACGAGTAGATGGCCTGTTTTAGGAAAGCGCACGCGCAGCATCAATGTTTGGGGTAACAAGATGAGTTCCGAACTCTTGACTGGGGTCTTGGAACAGGGTGAGAGGCAGAACCAACCTCTTGGGATTCTGTCTTTCCTGATCTTGGGAGCAGCACACTCAGGAGCACGCTTGGAAAACAGACTTCCAGATGGAACCTACAGGATATCTAAATGTCCATCGGTCTGGGTTTTGTATATCTGAAGTCATGCTGTTAGGTAGTCCAACACTCTGACCCAAATCCAATTTGGATGTATTCATGTGAAACTGAGCACATACATTGAAATATAAACAAACAGCAATATGGAATCACTGCCAGGGACAAGTGAATGTGCTGCGCACAGATGCTACATTGAAAATTCACAGTGGGTGTTCAAATCACTCTGGCTTCAGACTGTGCAAAATGTTAATTAAGGACAAGAGCTCTCCCACTCCAAACTCAAGTCTTATGGGCCAGACTTACAATGAAACCATCAGTTACACTGGGCATTATAAGTCATATTTCTACCTGAAGCAATTAACTTCTAGGACAGAAGGAGGAAGGAAGAAAAACATCCCTTGGTTCTGTCTATTATCATTTTTTCTTTAACCAGACTGTACTCCTTTATGCAATAAAGCAGAAATGTATGCAGGAAATCTAGTTACCAGTTGTCCCTGCACACACAGATGGTCTGAAATCATGCCTTAACCTCTTAACAAAATATACAAGGCTGGTGTTTTTTCTGCCTTTGGACACGACCGAGTAGGTTTCATTGACCTTACAAAACTGGCAAGTAAATGTTTGCATGCCCATTCCCAGGCTAATTCAGAATATATAACTTGGTGGAATTTTCCATGTTCCTGGCCAAGGCCCTGCTAACAAGCACGCAGAAATACGTTGCATCAAGAAAATCAATAAGCATTTTCCAAACTTTTAAATTTCACATTTTGAAACATAAGCAGCAGAGCCCTGTTAAGCATATCTTAGTGCCCTGATATTCTTAAAAGAAAGCCTACCTGCCCTGCCTCTTTGCGGCATTATGGAATGGCTGTCAGAAAAGATGCTACCATCATGCTGAACATCTGCACAGGACCACTAATGCAAAACCTCCTGAGGAGCTGAGCTGGAAAGAGGATTCCTTGCACTCTGCCTCCCACAAAACCTCCAGCTGCCTCCATTAAGAGCCACTAGCTGCAACCCGGAAAACACGTGCACACTTTATTTATGTGAGGCATCCATCCCTCGCTCTGGCAGGGTGCACTTTCCAGATGCATTCCTGTCCAAGTCAAAGAGCGTCTGCAAAACACAAACCTCCCTGCTACCCATTGTGCAATGCGCAGCCCCGTCAGCTCTGGGCACCCATCAAGCCCCTTCCTGCTCATAACCCCCCCACCGCCCACCTGTTCCTGGACCCCCAGCCCACCCACTCCACCCAGACTGAAGCAGCATCAGCAGAAATGCCTCGGCTCTCCGCCTGCTCCACTTAGGTTTAGCCATATGCAGAAGATTAATCAAGACTGGGTAAAATTTTATTTCAGCTTTCCTTTGGCTAAACTGTTGTGCTGCAGCGCAGTGGAGTTTGGTTTAGTTTTAATTTAGCAAAGCAACATGCTGATCCTTGTCAGTGTCTGCAACAGGCAAAACGAGCCTAAAATGCTTTGTGATTCTTTACTTGCACTATACCCTCTGTATCTCTCCTTTCCATAAGCACTTATGTGCTTTCCCCAGCACTTCTATTGCACACAACGCAGAGACTTGGAGTTGAAGAACTGTGCAGTGACTCAAAGTGACCAGGAACATGCAGCTCTCACTCAGCATGGCCATCCCTTCACGCAGCATTTGTCTCTCCTTGCTATCGTCATTTGAGGGATGGGGGTCCAGGGATGGCTCCCTAAATGCAGGCAAAATGAATCCCACGCTAAGCCCTAAGTTCACATTTCACATGGAAGTCAATCCTCACACATAAAATTTTCTCCCTGAAAATCATCACAAAATTTGCTGAGTACAACAACGTGGCACATTGCATTGGTGGCTTCACTGGTTCCAGGATGCTGGCCAGAATGGAGCTGCTGAGGGTGAGAGAGGGCAGAGACCACCAGGCCTAGGTACAGGAGAAGCCTGATGTAACATTACAGCTCTGCCCTTGTGAGGCCCC
>WBMW01002655.1:0-68817 GCA_013396635.1 Penelope pileata
GCCGGCTGAAACCAGAACAAGTCATCACATTTCAAATCACTGTGAGCTGTATTGCTGCACATCACATAGCTAACGATGCTGGTCTGCGGTGTCTGTGGTAACAGGCAGCCACTGGATGGCCAACTAATAGCACCCTGTTAATTCTATCAAAGAGCTCTTTATTACATACAGCAAGTCCATGCAGGCTCCTTTACCCCCATTTGGATTATGTTTTCCTCCTTAAAAAACATACTGCGGTTGAAGATGGTGAAGCGTTTTCTCCAAGTTACATATTATGCAACATGGGAAGTATTTCTCAAAGGACCCACTATTGTTTGCCATGAGTGACTTAGTCCCCTAAGGAAAGATAATGCCAGGCATGTGGGCAGAGTGAGAAGTGCACCAGCAGTACTATCAATAAATGTAAAGTTGGCAGTGATTCTTTTTTGCCCCCGCACAAGACATAGGGAGAACTTGTACTGTTTACAGGTCAACATTATTTCTGTTATTACTAGAGTTTTATAACCACCTTTGACATTATCTCAATTTCTCATTGTGCATTCCCTGTAAGGAGCATGGTCCTGCCATTACTGTGCCAGCAATATGTTTTTACCCATGGAATACAGAAGCTATAAAAAATGGCTAAAACCACCAGTTTCTCTCCTTTCCTCATGCACCTGTGCTTTTAGTGAGGGGCAAAAGAAAGCTGTAGGAACAGTCTTTGGGCTCATATCGCCAGATTCAAACAACGGATACAGAAAAGCACTAAGACTGTCCAACAGCATTCATTAATTTCTTTTGCCCCAATGGCATTGACTTCAGTCTCAGCTTCATGAGTCATCATTTATGATCTCAGTAATTTATTGCAATGGTAAGATATACCACAAAATCAAAGAAAACGAAGGCAAATTCAGAACTAAGATCAGAGTCTTTAAGTTACTAATGTTTGAAAACATTAGAGTGAGAATTATTACATGGATTCCTGTTGGCCTCAACTGTCTATGGTATAACTTGCCTGATTATAGCATGCATAGACTCTTTACTGTATGGGAATCAAGCTGCAGTCTGCTGAACCACCTGGCCTCCTTAGCACTTAAAGATGAACTGCAAATCAATTATGAAAATAGAGTTTAGTCCATATTTATGGGCTGAACATTCCCACTAGGAAGGCTCTAGGGGACATTCAGAACAGAAATACATTTCAGTTGCACCTTTAAGTAATTCTTTTTCCTATGCGAAAATCTCTTGATAACACTTGATTCCCTGCAGATATTTCAGAAAGCAACATCCAGTGATACTGTGAACACAACAAATTGCCGGGTAATGCAATGAATATCCCAAATGTCTTTCATCAATGAAGAGCGTGTTTAGGAAATGCAGTTTCACTGTGGAAAGGAAGGCATGTGCCGCTGTACAGGATGCCTCTACTTGTTTTTCTGGGGGGGAGGCAATTTAGAGTGATGCTTGAGCCCCATAAAATAAATTCAATAACATGAAGAAGCTGATCTCCAAGAAGATCAGAGGTTAAAAGTGTTCACTGTTCTCCCTGGTAGAGCAAACTGGTATTCAAAATAGAAAAGTTGGATGAATCATTAGAAATTGAAAATCACCAGCCATGGGGACAAGGACTAGTACAGCTGCATGCCAACAGTGCATCTTGGCCAGGAATGTTGTTCTTAAATATCCTCACTCCCTAGCAAGGATATTCAAATATCCTCATAAATATCCTCAAGTTATTAAGGCTCATATTCATTAGAGAAGACAGAAGCAAAGGAATTGATCAAGAAGACACAGCATTTTTCGCAGCATTTTATTGTTGCTTTTTCTTCCCCTCATTTGCTGTCCAAACTGTACAAAACGCATTCAAATGCCATTCCCAGTGTGAAAGACTGTGCCAGACCTTCTCTCTCTCCTTCAGCCCTATGGTTCAGTTTGGGTTTTGCTTATGGAACAAAACGTGGTAGTGGAGTGGTGAAGGGAGCTAGTGAATATGTGATTCAGATGCGAGAGAGGTGCTTCAGGAAGGGAGAAACACGATCAGAAAGCAGAGTAAGAAATAGAAATGTAAAGGATTTGGAGAATACCAATGAGAAATGTAGGCAGTGGGCTGGGAAAAGGCTCTTCCGCATACGAAAAGAGTAAGAAAAGTGCACAGATAGAAAGAAAAGTTTGTAAAGCTCATGTGTTAGAAGAAAATCATTCAAAACCCAATATAAAGCTATGCCTAACATGCTAGAGTTTAAGCTAGTCCTTCAGCCTGTGTCAGGGGAAAGTGCTCCACTTGGCCAATGACACAATTTCAGCTGATCTCCATCCAGACCAGGGTTGTGCAGGCATGGAAAACCTAGAGAAGAGGGGAAGAGAAGGCTTAGAGAGGCCTCGTGCCTGAGCCACATTGCAGTTTGTGGTCAGATGACCCACCATCATGATACCAAAGCTGGGAGCTGGGTTGCGTTTCCAAGTTGCTCAGATTAGGCTGATGCTCAGCATTGGAAGGGTTGCCCTGTTTTAACCCCTACAATGCCAGAGGACCAAAGATGTTAAGAAAACAAATTCCAAGTAAAAGTAACATAAGGCTAGCATTTTAGGAAGCAGTATCTTCTTCTTTTTAACCATCTGGATGCCATCTCTGTTACGGGAGTTAATAACAGCCTTAAATATGTCACAGTTTAAACAAAAACTGAGAAAATGGGAAAATACTGAAAAAAAGTCCAGAGCAGAACAGTTATTGAAGGTCTTAGGACAGAAGAAACTTGTTACTCATTAGTTTTCCCTGAAATATCCTCTTTTAGGAAAAAAAATCATTCCCACTGCCTTCATCAAGAGTTCAATACATTGTCGGAGTTGGGCAGCTGCACTTGTTTGCTTGTAACACAACAGTTCCTGACTCAGGGCCTTTGGTCCACTTCATTGAAAGCTAAGCACATGCTTCACAGGATCATCTGATAACCCAAAAGCGACATCAGATTGGTTCATAGTGCTGCAGAACTCTGAGGGATGCTTGGATTTATATTTGTGCCTTAACTGTAAGATCTCTATCCAATATTTTGAGCTTATTAGAGGATTTTCATTAAGGAAAACACGCTTTTGGCAACACCACAGCACAACTTATCCTTTTGCCTTCATTCAAGGTTACTTTTCATATAAATATGTTTGTTACAGAAACTGCAAAAAAAAAGAAAAAGAAAGAAAAATGCTTTTTGAATATTTTCTTCCAAGTTTTGAGTAAAAAAAAAAAAAAGATAAAAGGGAGTGGGAATAAATAATAATCAATATGCTTCATTTTGTACTGCGGAAGGGAAAATGGCTCAACTAAGAGACCATGCATAACTTTAAGCAATACCAGATGTGGTACAGAGAGAAGTATTAACTACTACTCACAGTTTGGAGTTTCTTTAAAGGCAGCTAAGATCAGGTAAATTTGATGGGTGAAAGTGCTATGCCAGAGGAAGTCAGTTAACGAAGCAGAGTCAGACCTGGTAGAAAACAACAATAACACAGCGCTCAAGAAATTTGTAAAGAATTATGTTCTCTTTTGGTATGATGTTTGTGAAAAAGAGCAACACAGACACTGTTTTTCTCATATCTTTCTCATTTTAGTCTTTCTATATTCTGACCTACTAAAAGAGAAGTTTAAGATGGCTCTCTGGGGCAATGAAAGTGGATGTACATGGTCACTCCTCTACTCAGCCAGACCCCAGGTCCGCTCAAAGGGCCGAGCCTGCACACTCGTACAGGCAAAGCAGGGAGAAAGCACCCACTGTACTCAGGTTCCCTGATGGACTTCTGCTAGCTACAGCCTCTTCCTGGGTGCTGCAGTCCAGCGCTGCACAAGCAACCAACATAAATGCATCTGCAGGGTCCCTGGCTGTCTTATGTGGTATTTTCTTGTGTGTGTGTGTGTGTTTTTCTCCTCTCCCCCCCCCCCCGCAACATGCTGTCTGAAGTGCCAGTTGCAATGCTGTTGCTGTAGTTTTGGTCTGCAAACTGTTCACCTGTGTCTGCTATTAACTGGGAAGTGCCACTGCAGCAGAAATGCTAAATTACAGCCTTGTGTTGCATTATTCACATGCCATGCGATAGTCTTTAATTCTCACCTCAGGTGAAAATCAGCTCTGATGGCAGCTGGCTGCCTCAGATTTGTCTGAAACACAGACTACAACAGAAATAAACCGCTGTGCAGAGCCTCTCTTGCTCTGAGGTATACAGAGAGGTGCTGGAGGGCTGTCTCAATTCTAGAGTATTTCATCAAGACAAAACAAAACAACAGCTACCAAAAACACCCTCAAAGCAACACTTTCGCCTTTCCCTAGATGGCAGACCTCTCTGGACATGCTTTCCCCTTTTCACCATTTCCACAGTGCGCTAGGAATACTACAGAAGCAGGCTCCAGGGAGCGATTATTCACAGACAGGCTAAATGAGGTAAGGTTGTTGCCAGCTGTAATTTTTCTGGTCTGTGATCTGTACAGTATATTCTAGAAAAGCCAAAAATATCCTTGTGCTCTCAGAGGATAGGTCAAGCCTACATGTGAGGCCAAGAAAGCTCCATGGGCTTCAGCTTCAGAGCTGGCCAAGATGAGAGAGCTTAAGCTTTTTGGATCGCTCTCCCCCACACTCGGTTCCTTCACAGCCCCAATCTGCAGCTCCATCAGCTTTTCTCCAGACCCACTACATTGAAGTGCTGGTGTAGACCTTTTGGGCTCCCTCTGCTTTTCACAAATGGAGCCTGAGCTCAGTAAGTCCTTAGCAGCTGCTGGATATTGAGAGTGGCATGGAGCTGTGTGGCAGTGCAGGATCAGAACACTTCACGTATGGCAAGAGAGCAGTGTTTGAAATCTGCTATACGACTCCCATTGATGCATGCATCTGCTCCAGGACTGGAGCACTGAGTGTGTGGACTCAGGGAGATGTGCCATGGGTGGACTTGTCTGCAAATCCTTGTAAAGACTCCTTTCTGTAATTTAAAAAATGCACCCTCATGCATTTCAGTGCTGTTGCATTGGGTCAGTAGCCCAGCAAAACACAAGAAATCCCACTAAATGTAACAGATTGGAGTCATCGTTCCATATATGTCTATTTGTGACAGGCCTGTGTTTGTGTAGTCCTGCTCACAGCCCGGGACAAGTCCTAAATAATTCCTGTGTACTTGCACCGCCCTGCTGCTGCCAGGATGTGTTTATTCACTGATGATCCCAGAGCGTTGTGCAGACTGTATTTCATCGAGAGGTGAATTTTCCACCTTCCACCTCACAGATACATTTGGGAAGTGATTATTTTGAATCTCATCACCACAGTTGTTATCCTCCTACTTCTCTATGCTTTTATTTAAGAAAAATGTAGATTTTTAGGTTGGAATTTGCCTCCTCAGCCTGAAGCCTGCAGTCCTCATGCAGTCTTTATCCTGGCACAGCTTATGCTGAGGTCAATGGGCATGTAGCCTGAGTAAAGACTGAGGGCTGTGCAATGTGGCCCACTGGGCAAATTACTAACAATGGACAAATTAGTTTGGATAAACTAGCAATGAAATAAAATCTGTGCTCAGAACCTGGACGATTTGAAGCCAGCCCTTGGCATTTGGCTGTGGATACGTACCTGCTGTGAACATCCATGCTCACAGCTCGGGTGCCTCCCTCCTGGCCCCAGGCTCCAGGGGTTCCTGCGCTGCCCTTCTTGGGCCCAGGAGCGGGCCTCCTCCCAGCAGGAGCTTGGCTCTGCAGGCAGCTGCGCTGGGACGCGGACAAGGCCGCTCTCCCAGTAGGAACAGGGCTGGTCTTCTGCCTGAGGAAATGGTATCTTGTTATTATTGTTGTCATTATTATTTAAAGAGCCCCAGAACAAACAAATTGTTCTGGAGTTCTGGTCAGCAGTGATTGAAGAGCGCATCTCTTCTCATTGCTACTTCTGCCTTTTTTTGCTCCTTTGATCCACTTGTACAGCCCAAAGTGATGCCATCTCCACAGCCTTTTCCAGGAGCCTGCCCACGCAGCCCTGGGCAGAAAATGTGCCTTCTTCCCAGCCTATGTGAAGGAGGGAGCTCCTCCTCTGCCCAGGGAGCAGGAGAGCTGTGGTGGAGCATGCCAGCCCGCACCCCGCTGAGCTCCAGGGAGTGCTCTCTGGTTAAAGCAGCATCTGCCCCCTGCTTTGTACTTTGTTCTCACTTCACGCATCTTCAGGAGGATATGCCTCTGCCCCCATCTCATCCTAACTTTGAAATGAAGGAGCAATCCCTGAAACCTTTATCCATGTGAGTATTCACCCCTGCAATTGCGAGAGGGCGTGGGGCTTTAGTGTGGTTATGCTGGGAGCAGGGCCATCAGGACAGCAGGATGTCCTAGCAAAGATTGGAAAGTGCAAATGAGATCTAGTTGTTGTGAGAGTCCGGTTGTGTTTTGTGATGAAAAATGTTCAAATAAGCTACAGGAAAAGTATCAAACTTGTGGAGTGTTTAGAACATCTGAATCATCGAGGGCACAACTCTTGCATTTTAGCTAAATATTACAGTATGTTTAATCTGTGTGCTATCTAACACATATCTCATTTTCACTCTCTCTTGGTGGAGCAAAAGAACAGCATATTATTTATGTGATTTCTAGTTGGAAAACTTTGTTTAAAAGTCTGATTTTGTGGTTGAGTGACTGGAAAACACTCAATATTTTTGAAGATATCGAGGACGTGCTGTAAATTTGGTCTTCAGTTATTATGGATCTTTGGTGATAAAATTTAAGAATAAATAATAAAGCATCTCTTCCAGGTTATTTAAACTGCAAAGGCAAATGTACCTGCTATATATTAACACTGTCAGCCACCTAGACATTACAGTGGATTTTTAATGTGTTTCATCAAAACACTTAAAGGCCCTTTTTAAAATATATGACCCACTAAATAAAAAAACATAAGACGCAATCTTCAAGGCACACTGATTAATGCAAAATTGACTTGAACAAATGCAGCTTATGGCCATAGTCCAGGAAGCTCTCTTGGTGCTAAAGAGTTTCATACAATAGTTTTCCATTTTCAAAATCTCATCAATTTTTACTTACAACATTTTGAAAACAGGTACAGCAACTTTCAATCAACTGCCCAGCAACAATTCAAAATTTCTTACCATTAAATTGTAAAAGTTTGAGTCATGGACAATGCTGTAGAGAGCTGATTTCCTGACTGTCATTATCCCTAGAGCTGTCAGTTGATGTACAGTATTGCCTGTGTGGAGACAGAGTGGGACAAATCATTCATTGCAAATAAGTTGTGTGATGAATATGTCTTTTTTAATTTTTTTTTTAGTTATTATTTCTGCTTGTGGGCCAATACTGATTTCTCCAGATATCTTCTTGGCAGATAGCCACAAGATATTTATGCAGCCAAAATCCATAGCATCATTTGTGCATGAACTGCCCCTGGTGTCTGCTGATACTGAATGAGTATATAAAAGTAATCAAACCATACAAGATAGTTTCTGCCTTATCCATGCAGCACAACTTTGAGGACAATGACTGTAATTATTTTCTGTAATTGCTTACTGTATTTAGTCTCCGGATTTCTGTAATTAGTAGATACCCAACCACAAACACAAGCAGGTGTGATCAGTGACATTGTATCTGTCGCAAGGATTTAAACTGTGATAAGCTTTGCCAGCACACGTGTGGGAAAACATAGCTAAATATTTCCCAAAAATACCTTCATACAACTGGACAGCCAGAATATATGTGCCCAGGGTAATAGATGAATCTACACCAACTGTATATTGCAAAGCTCTGTGGTCTGGGGCATACTGAGAAGACAAGGAAGTGAGAAGAAAGACTGCACTGTTTTTTTTTTGTTTGTTTGTTTTGTTTTGTTTTGTTTAAAGCTATTTTACTTTATTGTAATGGCCTGGGATTGCTGGCCTCAGCTTGGATGGATGAGACACAGCACTTCTTCCCAATTGTGGGGTGAAGTGTCGTCAGTCAGCAGTGAAATCAGCAGCATGCCTGCAGGCTGCAGCCCGAGATGAGCGGGGATCAGCCAAGAGCGGCAATCCACTTCTGGCTTCTGCTCAGGAAGGAATAAAATAATTGAAATGGGAAATAAAGGCACCTGCTCTGTCTGTTGGCTGCAGTCTGATGGGTGCATGGTGTGATGACAGCCGTGCAAGTGCTTCACAGAAGGGATGCTATTTTTGCCAAGCCAGCAATCAGATCACTCAGCATACGTGCTGCTCATGATGCTCTTTCCAGAGGCCCTGAGAGTGCCAGTGGAGTCTAGACTGCAGTTATCCTCCCCACTCTTCCTCCTTTGGAGGGGACAGGGCCAGGTGAAGACCTCCTTCTCCCAGCTACTTGGAGTTCATGGCTGCCTGGTGACCTGCCGGTGGAAATTGGAGATGGGCAGCATGGAGGTCTTATTTGAGGCACCTCACCCATAAGTGGATCAAAAAGCATTAAAGCACTCATGAAAGAGTTCACTGCATACAAAGAAAAGAAAAACAGGAAATGAAAAGAGAAGCAGAGAGAATAAAAAGTTCAAACAAAGTTTTCAGGGTTCCAACATCAATATTCTTTTTATAAGACAAAAAAGTTTGAGCCATTTTTTATGAAAAGGAAAGCCTGTTTTATTGACTGATGAAAGTTTTATGGTGGCTCTATGATCTGTTCTGTAATTTCTAAATTGTTCCTGAACTTCTCCCTCCCAAAGCTCTGATGGCAGCCCAGGGAAACGGCAGCCTCACTGTGTCACAGCCATCACCACCCCTCTAGAAGAGGAGTCATGTCAGGGACATGGCCATGTCTTGCTCTTTTAAGTTGTACCAAAAACCTGCCACAGGAAAGGACATGGTCAGCAGGATGTTCAGCAAAGCTTTTGCCAAATGGGAACCATCTTGCTGAAATTAATACGTTTCAGCAAGCTCTGCAGTGCTACTCTAGAGGTTGGTCTTCTAGCAGTCTGTGCCTCGTGCAAGCATTTCATGCGGAAAAAGGTGCACACACCACGGACAGAGCAGGCAAACACCTCTGAGATGAGCTTTGAGATCAGGCTTAGAAATGGCTAATGCTTCCCATGATCAAAGTAAAATATACACAGTTGGGGCTAATTAGAGCCATTAGCTTGTGAAATGGAGTCTCCAGATGTGGATTTTTAAGCAATTTCAGGAATAAAACTGACAACATTAAAACAAACAGAAGGACATCATGTGTAAGTAGCATATATGCTGGGAGCATAGCAGCCTACGGGGCTCGCATGTCTGAGGACCAGGGAAGCTCTAAGCCTGTAACGAAAGGCTTGCTCCCACTGGGGCAGGCCTTTCAAAAAACGTGCAGTACGGACATATTCTACTTCACAGTGATTCACAGCTGCCTCTTGAGTCCACAGTAATAAACTGGAAGAACAGTCTTGCACATCACAGCCCCAGTAGTGGGTGGGAACCAAGGGTCATGCCACCAAAATCCTTTCTTCAGCTGCGCTGGATCACAAGAGCAGAGTGCTGGAGTTGATGCAAGAGCTACAAAGCTTCTCCTTGCACAAGCTGTGTGTTTTTTCCTCGTATTGAAAACTTGGTGTTGGCACAGTAGTAATTAGATATGTCTCTTAATTTACCCCTTCACTACAAATTCTGAGTTCTGGGCTTTGCAGTTGTGAAAACTAGTCATGCTCTGCGTATCCTGCCCATTCTTCTATTCGGGCCTCCTTACAGGGAGGTGCCTTAATGAGTGCGTGCAACACGAGAACTACGGTACAGGACCTCTGCGGGCATTTGCCAGCTCAAACAGAGGCCGATCCAGACCAAATAAAACTGCTCCGTAGCGTCTCGAGCTGTTTGACGCACTTAGAAAACTGGGCACATTCCCTTACAGCAAGGAGTGTACTAAGGGTGTCGGATTCCCGAGAGCCCTGGGTGTCCACGGGACAGGGCTTGTGCTCCATGTGGGATGCAGGAGTGTTGCAGTTTCCAGAGCCTTTATTACCTTTCACTTTATAAACTACTCTTCATTTTTATGTAGGACTAAAGGCATGGATTAGAGACTGTTTCAGTGTGGCTTGATAAGTGTGCAGCATGGTTCTTGCTCTAAGGAGAGCAGTCTTGGAGCTGTCTCCAAACTTGGCTTGGGTTGCAGCTGAGACACGCTTATGTTCATTATTTCAATGGGGAAAAATGAGCTGGAAGTAGCTAAATTTATATAATGTTTTTCTTTCCTTTCCCTGCCCCCCTTCCCTCCAAATCCTACATTCTTTTGTGTTGTTCAAGTTCCCCAGTGCTTTATATGAGAATTCAGAAGTCTAGTTCTCTGGAAACAATTGTTATGTCAGCTGACATTAACACAGCAAGTACTTAAACTATTTTTCCAACATATCCATCAAGTGCAATGGCCAAAACATTAATTCTCATTACACTTCAACAAAGTTTCTCATTTTCCTCTAATTCTGTCACCAGACTGCCTCCATGCAAGACTGCTTTACAAACATATCAAGTCATTTAACTGAAAGGACTTTGGGAAGGTTTAATACTCAGGATCATCGGAAAATACACAGGAAAAAATAGAGGTGAATTCATCTGTGGTACCCTGGATCACGATTTTCCTGCTGACAACAAGCACAGGGTTGTGTGCACTATCCCATTGGCCAATTTTAGAAGTCTCAATTCTGAATTTTTTTTGTAGACATTGTTCAAGAATGTGCAAAGAAAAAGTAGAATACTACTTTGCTTTAGTCATAACTGAGCAAGTATAGTTACACGTCACTTATTACTGAAGATGGGCTCGTCTGCTGTTTGAGGTCTCTGATGTTCGGAGCACAGATACTGCTGTAGCTGGCAAGACGTAAGGCCACAACATATATGAAAACATAACCACTAATAGATAATATCCACTATAGAGTGCCATCGTTTCTGTGGGCAGGCAGTAAAAAAACCCCATCTGAGATACTATTAAAATGGTTGATAAGTGCTACCATTTTAAAGCTACTATTGCAGCAATTGTATTTAGCAGGGTCTATGCTTACTTTTTAAACGAAGCATGCAGCCCCATCTGGCTCACCAAAGGGCATTTTTACCTTCAAGTACCACCCTAAAAACACATGCAAGAATTGAGTTAAAGGAGGTGAGTGCCACGAGGATTGTCTGGAGAGAAGAATCGCATCAGAGTAACTCCCATGTCCTTTCTGAGTGTGTTGAAGATTTATAAAATAAATTCCCACCCACATTAACAGAGGTTAGTATAGGTAATTGGCCTTGTAAATCAAGAACAGAATAGGCCCTATAACATATGGTATTTTGATGTATTTATTGCTTTGCTGAGGCCAACAGAATTTCAGCATGTAAATCCTAGTAATGGTAACAGTGCCTGCAGGCGGTGGGAGCACCCCTGGAACATCTCCCCCTGCAGCCCACACCTCTCAGGCTGGGGCTCCAGGTCTCCATGCAGAGCTCTGGAGAGATCAGCACAAACAGGACAAAGCCCTGCTCCAGCTGGCACCACCCTGTGCATCCCTACTCAGCACACACCTAGTTTTCTGTGTCTTTCGACCTGCTCATTATCATGTCTAGATCTCGTTCCAATTCTGCAGGATTTTCTTTCCTGAGCAGAATGTGTATTTAAGTTAATTCTCTGTTCAATCTCATATCACGACAGAAAAAGGACATAAGCCATAGCTGAATGTATTTTAAGAAAATTTCAAAACATTTGAAGTGGGAAAAAAAAAAAACCTGAAGTAAACAACATGTTAAAGTCTCAATTTCTGCTAATATATTCCAGCAATGTGCAATTGCTCCAAGAATACATTGCAAACTTCAGGTAATTGTTAATGCTTGTAAGCGTTCTGCAGGAAAAAAGACATTTTGTGTTATCTGCAAAAAGCCCCCTAGAGTAAGACTCCATATCTCCAGGTATTTCTTTTGAAGGGGAACAGTTTAATAAAAATAACAAAGCTAGAAACCAAGAACATTAACTTTCACTTTGCCTAGCTACATGCTAGTACTCTTGCTGTAATTATAACACAGAGGTCATTCCAAAGGAATTACCAGCCTTCAAATGATATGAAACAATTATTCTCCAGGGAGTCAGACAAATTTGTAAGACAAATACAGTTGAAATTTCAGACATCAATCTCTTTTTTACCATAGCATGGGAACAAGGGAGCTGTGAAATGTAATTTTACCCTAAGGTCCAACAAATGATCGCATTAAAATGATTTAGGAAAAAAAAAAAAGACTTTACATCTATTATAACTCAGAAGCGAATGTAGCGTTAGATTTTCTAAGGCTTCCTGTGAGCAAAGACATTTAACAGCCTCTCTAAACAGCACTCTGCGGATGCGGGCGTGCTGTGCACCCTCTGGCGTGGCTCCAGCCACGCGCCCTCGCTGCGGGGCAGCTGCGGGCAGGGAGCCCAGTGCCCCGTGCCAGATCCCACCTGCTCCTCGCTGCACGGGAGCTGCACGGCCACCCAGGGCTCCTGGAGGATCTCACCTTCATGCCATCTCTCCTCAGCAAAACCCTGCTTCATCCACCTCCCCTGTTCACACAGTACCAGTCATGCCCACTCTGGTTTAAGGCAGCTACTTATGTGAGCTGAGCAGGATTTAGCCTGGTGCATGTGTTGTAGTCAAAGTGGTGAAGTGGAAAATGGATATTAAGGAACTGCTCCTTGGCTAAGGTTTGATTTACAGAAACCTATAACAGTCTCATTCTTCAGGTAAGTGCATTTCTCCAACTGCTATTACTCAAGAAAACAGGTTCCTTGGAAATCTTTACAGCCAACACATTGTAATGTGACCTTGCACCACTCGGCAAAGCAACTCTGCATGTTTTTGTTGTATTAAAATAGTGCCTTTTTCAAAATTTGTGCAAGAAAGTCAAGCTGCAGCCTTGGCTTCATTCTGGCATCGCACATGCATGATGCCCAAGTGTGCCCACGTAGGTACCGGATTTCCCTGGAGGAAGCGAGGCGAAGCGTCTGCGTGTTCCTGCATCCCTTTTTTCCAAGGATGGATTCCCATCCCTGTGACACCTCCTGTCAAGCACTAAGTGATCTCATTAGGTATAGCCTCTGCAAATATTTAGGCTTACCTGCTGACTTCAATTGATTGATCAAGAATGCTTCCCAAATGGAAGCTGAGAAATTAATGAGAAATGCAAACACATCTTGGTTTAAATGAGTACAAAGCAGAGCAGTGCCTCTCTGATTGATGAGGATGATTGACTGCAGAGACCTGTGCAAGTGACCTTCTCTGGTGCTTCGGCTGGCGAAAGTGCTCTGAACATCATGTTTTGATTTACTGGACTGAAGCATCTCAATCCACCCTCACAAAGGTTTGAAAAGGTACAGTAACTTTCCCAAGGGGACTAATGAATTGTTAGGAAAAAATAGAAAAACCCACATGATGAATGAAAGGCATCCTGAAGTTGCCATGTGATGTCTCACCAGAACTTTGTCCACCTTATTGTGGGAACACTTGGAGTGCCCCAGCAAGTTCCCAGAAATATAAAAAGTTACGAGTCCCTGATGCTACATAGTTTCCTAAGTTAGCTTTAAACTAATATGCTGTTGTATTATTAGACAAGCAAAAATGAAGGGAGTGACACAAGCCAGTAAGAAAAGGGAAAACAAAAATCAGAAATGCATATATACATATTTTGCATGCACATATATCTGCTATCTGACTTAAGTTACCAGAAGACATAGGTGGCAAATCTTTCATCATTTACCCTTGCCTGCATTTTATTTTAAGGACTCAGGAAGTCCCATTTGCTGACTTTGGTGCTGGTACACTAAGCAGCCCTGAGGACTAAGAGCAAAATGATGGACATCTCCCATCTGAGAGAATAACAAAATGAAAAGCAAATATCACAGTATAGTCATGACTGAACACACAGTGGCAGCTTAGGCAGATGTCACAGAGATGGTAAAACAAATTGGTACATTAACTCCTATATACTCAAAAAAAACAAAGCAAAACAAAAATAAGAGAAACAAAAAAAAGAAAAAAGAAAGCATACCACCTCACTGAGTTCTCTTGCTTATGACAAGGAAATGGTAAATTTTAAAATCAAAAACTGTTTTGCGTTCTTGCCACCCTGACTAGGAGGTATAGCTTCCCATACTCATGAAGGAGACCTTTGCTGTTCCTCCTTCTTTCTATCATCTGATTTAGGAGAATCTTAAGCCATGTTATCTTCAACTTCTGTGAATGTTTTCTGTCACCTTTTAACTTCATCTGTATAAAATCTTTACTTGCCATGAGACTGACTGGTTACGAATTACTTAACAGCTTTATGTCACTGGTAACTTCAGTCTTAAAATAGTCAGAACTACTGATACTCATAAGGACTCCAAAACACAACAGAAAGCAAAGCAGTTTAAAGCAATTGATTTTATTTCTTTTCTTCTGATGGAAAAAGAGGAAGAACTATAACAGAGTCATTGCAAGGCTGTTTTCACTGTAAATCAGTACAAACAGATTCAAGAACTGCTGTATTTGGATCCAGAGCATATCTAACCCGTAGTCAACCTAAGAGTTTAATTTTCAATACTTGGCTCCCAGTTTTGGAAGCATGAGATCAAGCCAAGATACATCACCAGTAAAAGGCTGGAGCTCAAGGCCAGTGTTGAATTACAGAGCCCAGAAGTTTTACAGAAGTGTTTTGTGAAAATTGTTTGCAAATGGGGTTAGAAAAGTCTTCTGCCTCTTACTGGCTGCTTCAGGATCTAGTCCTGTTAGAAAAGCTGAAGGGCCTTCCACCCATCACTCTGACAGAAACATGGAAGATCTGCATGAGTGCAGGCAGAATGCTTGCTACCCAAACCAGTATCCTCAAATGAAGCCTCAGAGTCTTTCCGGAAGATGTGCCTTAGCCAAGGCATGTGTTTCGCTGCCAGAGAGGCAACTGGGCTCCATCCAGCCATAGCTGGATGAAATTTAAAGCCCTCGGATACACAAAAATGAGGCTACATGATCTAATGGCTCCTTCTGCACTCAGATATTCCATCAAAATTGGCACATCTAATAGTCTTCTCTTTTTTCTTTTTTTTCTTTTTCTTTTTATTTCTGTTTATCAGATGCATTGTTAACTGGAACAGTTCTACATGGAATAAAAGTAAACTCTGAACACAAGATTTTGCCCTGAGCAAAGCAGATTTGCATTTGATTTCTCAGCTTTGTTCTTGTATCTGATATCCATTTAAAAGAATTTCATGGGACCTGCAGGAATTGCGCTAATCAATGGGCAGTAAATTTATGATTTTAAACAGCTTTGTTGTCCCTGAACCCAGTGCAGTCATCACTTACGTCAGGTCTTGCACAGAAGTGGTTTGGGCTGTGCCTCTGTTTCAGGAAAGCCCTGGAAGTAGGCTGCTATTGTTAAATCTGAGTTCATTTCAGAGTAGAACAGAAATGCAGATCCTCAGCAGGGTAAGCAGCTCTGAGAGGTCACGGGGAAACACATTTGCATCTCATTTAGATGTGTTTATTTCTATTCACTTACTCAGAAATAGAGGCAAGTGCTTTTTAGTGAAACTAAGTATGTTTGGTTTGTAACAGCATCTGCTAACTTAGGATGGCTGCTTTTTGTTTTTTATTCCCCTTGGAATTTTTTAAGAGTGAGTTCCACTCTTTATATCCACTGAACTCATGCATTTAGTTTCAATAAGGAGAAATGCTCTCCTAAAAATCTACTCCTCTCTTCTAACAAAAACCACTAGTTTGGTGCTGTATTTAACATTCACGAGAGCACATTCACCGTGCTGTCAAAACAGGGACCTTATTAGCTGTGGATGAGGTACCTTCTGCCAGAAGTCTCCAGGGAGACTCTGAGAAGTGCTGATGTGGCTCAGATCAAGGGTTTTCTATGAGAATTTCTAAAATAACTCTGGGGACTCTCTCAAGTCTTTCAGCTGGGTCCCTTTGGCTGTGACTGCTATGGTATCAGGGGGAATTATGGCATACACCTTGTTTCTCTTCTCTGCATTTGTTCTGTTAGACCTGTTTAGCACCCATTCATTTCCCATCATGATGCCCCTTGGACCCAAAGTAAGAGAGGGCGACCTTGCTGTACTGACAGCAATGTGATGGGATTTCTAACATTTTTCCTGTGCCAGCCTGAACACCATACTGGTGAAAGGCAGTGCATTGTTCCAGCCATGTAAAATTAAGTCCTCTTTGCATCTGTGGACAAGAATGGTGAGAGGTTCCAGCTTTGCCTGCTGGGCTCTTAACTCCCATTTTCTGCATGGCACCAAACCAGCACGGAGAGCCTAAGGTGTGGATACTTGTACTCGTCACACCCAACAAAGTTACCTGGGCTGGTAGTGCTGAGCAGACAACCTGCTTGGCTGGCATTGCTTGGAGCGATGTCACATGCTGAGCGCTGTGTTGCATACTCAGCTAGGTATGCAAAGTAGGCTCTTAAATGACGTCATTTTCACCAAGGGTGTCACCAAGGTATCTCACGCTTTTCTCACCGACCTCTTCATGTGCAGTATTGCAGCAGGATGAGCTGTGCACTGCCAGCACTGAGCACTGGGTGTTGGAGACAGCCCCAGACACACGTCTTCACCTCTCTGTGTGCTCAGCATGGCCGGGATGCCTGGCCAGCCTTGCATGGGGATTTTGAAGGTGAGAAGAAGCCTTGTAGAACCTGGGTGAAGAGGAAAAACTCAAGGCGAGAGCACCCTTCCACATGAGTAATCGATGCCGAGACGCCTCAGACAACCTCTTAAAGCCGAAACCTTTCAGCCTAGTGAAGGATAAATGAGACTGCGCGACAACACCCCCTGTGTTTAGAGCCAGCTGTGCACTTAAGTGCTTTCCTAAGTAATGGGTCTTAAGGAAGCTGATAGTGCTTGAAAGATCCACTCACTCCTTGGAAGAGTATTCTGCAATGTTATATTTCTTTTCTTCTAGAAAAAATGGGAGATGTCTGACATTAAATGGAGGTTAGGTTTAAACTTCAGTGGTATGATGACCGGCTGCCCACTCTTCTGTACTGAAAATCACTTTGCATGTACCTGCAGTACTTTTTTAAAGAACTGATTCCCGCCTAAAGGTATACCCCTCTTCCCAGCCTCCTTCCTCTGCTCCGATTAACAATTGTGGCATGATATCATCGGGCTCCAAAAAGTATTGATGGGCAGTAGTATCACAAGGCTAATAAAGTGCGTTACCCAGTTGTAAGAGACTGCTTTGGAATCTTTTGTCTCAAAAGTTTGCTGTGAGAACTCTCTTGTCTCAAAGTTTGCCCACCTGCCCGAAGGCTTGCAGACCAGGGACAATGAGAGACAAGCAGCCGCTAAACGGCCATCGAGCAGCCTTTCAGCCTGGCACCTTGAGGGAGGCAACCACCGAAGGGAAAGGGCAAGCCCGGGCTTGCACCGTCCATGCCCGTTCGTGTGATATGTGACACACCTGGGTGCCCAGGTCTGGCCAAAAAGGAGGATAAGAAGACCTCCTCCAACGGAGGAGCTGCCTAGGAGCTGCCTGCTAGCTGCCTACCTGCTGCTGTCTGACGGATGCCTAGCTGGACCTGCTTGATACCTGCTGATGCTTGAGACATGAGGTCCTGCTGCCTGATGCCTGCTTGTTACTCCTGCTTCCTGCCTGATTGCCTGATGCCTGACGATGCCTGACGTCTGCTGCCTGAAGCCTGCTCCTGCTTGCTGCCTGAGACCTGACGGCCTGATGCCTGCATGCTGCTGCTCCCCCTGTGCTCTCACTCCCTCACTCCCACAAAGGCCTGAAGATATTCCTGGTCTGATAGAACAGCGTGGGATCCATGGTGGTGACTGTCCCCGCTTTTCTATATGTAACCCTTGCTCTTATTTCCTATCTTTTACTATCGGCTGCCTCCCCATCCCCGTCTCCCTCACTGGCCAGAATTTTCTATTAAACTGGTTGGACAACATTTGACCTCGTTTGTGTCTTAATCTCACTCCGGCTATGTTACAGAATCTCCCCTCACTCCGATAATCGGAGCGGGACATCAGTATTTTCTGGTGACACATAAAAACTCCCTCATGAAAGGTGAAGGAGACAGAATGTAATATAACATGAATGCCACTTGTGCAGCAGTGAAGGTGGGGGGGGCAGTGGAGGGGTTGGGTTTGTGCTTGGTAGGGAATGAAAGCCAGAGTGCTGTGAGAGTGGTCAGCGAGTGCTTCAGCCCTGCTGTCCGGTGAGCACAGTGGCTCTGCTGCGCTGTGATGCTGCAGCCTGTCGCTGCCTGCTGTGCTGTACTGCACCTTCACTCCTGCCAGGGCAGGACACCAGTGTGAAGCCCACACAGTGTCAGCCCCAGCCCTGGCTCTTCCTTACCCCAGCCTCTGGGTGCCCTGGGCTGTCTCTGTGGGGCAGGGCAGTGGGCAGAGCTGGGCCAGGGGTCGTGTGCTGGGTCCCCACGGCCACCCCTCATAGGCAGCCACAGCCTCTTTACCCTTCTCTTGCTTGCACAAATGTGTCACTCGCTGTTGTAAAAAAGCACTGATCCCGCTGTTGAGCAAGAGGCAGAGGAGAGCTGCAACTCATTGGCTCTCTAGGGTCAGTCTTTTAGTGGAAAAAAGGAGAAAAAAGTATGACGAGGTGCAGCAACAAAGAAAATCCCTTCTCTAGCTAGCAAGCCCTCTTTCCCCTGCCCCTGTGAATGCCTCGCCTCCTGCACAGGCTCCGAATATAAACTTTGCTCAGCGCATTCAGGGTAATCTTTTCACATCATAAAACTTATAATCCTCCTAAAGTGGTTTCCTAGGGTTTGAGGTATGATGCACTTATCAAATAACTGAAACAAATAAATCAGCTTATTTAGGCTGTGGTCGGTGCGTGTGTATCTCTGTGTATGCAGGGAGGAAGCCAGCGCCATACCAGCATTTGTATACATTAGCAACAAAGCTGTCTGTGACAAGCTGTCCTCTGCACAACTAAATATTTAGTTGCATATCACAAGTAAGTTCTCAAGTGATTAAGGCGGGAGGGTGCTCTGTGTCCATGCCAGTGCAGGGAGCAGAGGCAGCAGGCAGGCCTGGGGACCAGGGCAGGAGGCCTCGGCCTCCCCAGCACCACCGCCTCTGCCCATGAACCGGCTCCGAGCGGGTCCATGCAGCTGTCCTGCATTTTTGTAAGGAGTTCAGGTTTTCAAACATTTGCTGCTAGCTTTTATTGGTGCTAGAGCCAGGTTTATTTTTAACCAGGCCTGTAGTTACAGAATCCTGCAGCTGTATGTTTTATGCATGTGCAAAATTAAACCAATAAAGCAATCTCATATTTAAGAATTATAGAATCTGTGCTTCCCATTTGCTATAAACCCATTGTTAATAAACTCAAAACCCATCAGCTTGTAAAGATCAACTTTAAACAACAAGCTAGAAATGCTATTCTAAGTTTGTTCCCAGTATGTTTTTCTGCCTGTGAAAGAAATGCAGTTGTCAGCATCCGAAAAGCACCAGGAGAGAACTCACCTAAAATACTGGGATTGTTGGGATATACCTACGTTTGTACTTGAGCACCTCGAACTTGGTATTTCACTAAGGTAAAGGGAGAGGGGGACCAGTCTTTCCCAGGAACACAGGGCTGTTTTGGGGACGCAGGGATCCCTCCTCCTCCTGCTGCCTTCTTCTGTTCCACTCAGATCTCAGTGCATGGCTTTTGCTTTTGGGGAGAGATTTCATTTCTTCCTTATCCTGAGAGGCAATCTGAGCTATTTTCAAAAATATGTTTCAGTATGCACCACAGATATACAGTGGGGCACGGGAAGGGGTAGAGGGGCCCAGCAGCCGCCATCTCCTTGTGATGTCCCCAGGACACAGGGACCAGGGGCTCCCCACACACCCATTGCCCAGTGCATCTTCAGCCACCAGTGATGGTCCCCTTGGCCACTGCACTCAGGATGTCCTGGGTCTCACGGGAGGGCAGCCAGGGGGAGGGAAGTGGGTGAGAAGCCCAGTCCTCACTCTTAATTACAGAAGGGCTAGTTTCTACTTGGACACCAGCTTGGCAAAATGGTTTCAGCTGCAAAAAGAAACACAAACATAAATGTAAAAGAGGCTGCCCCAAGTTATTCAGTTTGCTCTGGTTTTGATGGTGTGGACAGATCTTTAAAACCCTTTCTTTCATGAACCATTTCTAGATATTGCTACTTGCATCAGGGAGAGCAGAAGAAGATAGTAGCACTGTCATCTTCTTTTCTAGAATATATTGGGTTAATAAGAAAATTAAAGCTCAAATAAATATTCACCAGAAACTAATTTCAGTCTGTCATGGAAATAATCTACCTTTATAAGTTATCTAAAATAAAGTGAGCCATGTTAGCCTCCAGCAGCTCTGAAACCATTATGAATTATTGAATAAGTCATCTTTTTTTTTATTGTTATAGACATAATAAATATATTTGCTTGAAAACATCCGCAGCTGCATAGTCACAGAAATATTTATGAGCCTGTGCTCTTTATAGCACTGTTTTACAGGGCACTGTCAGCTGAGGGAAAGTGGAAAGTGAAAGGGTTTCACCTCTGGTGTCCTTGCCAGTAGACACAGTGCCTCGGTTACCTCATCTCTATAGGTCCGTATCTTCGTAGGCCTCAAAATTTAACTAAAAAAAATAAAAAAAACGGTGCAAAGTATGTGCCTGATTTATTGTTTTTTCAATGGTTAATTCTTGGGCCACAAATAAACTTCAGTCCTGCAAACTGAAATATTGCCTTTTGATAATGCAGAGCAGCGTAGGCTTTGAGATGCCACCAGATCCAGTTTGGTAGCCTGGGGCTGAGCACTTGGGGAAAATCTTCCCTCTGCAGTAAACGCTACATTATGTTTTTTGCCTGTCTCCTTAGGCAGTAAATAGGTAATCAGTGGCTCTTTAATTTCCCTTAAGTAAAAAAAGTTAGACTTTACTAGCCATGAATTCGCAGGAGCGCATGGCGTAAGCAAGAAGCAGCAGCAACGTATTTTAAAGAGTGCTTCTCTCTGGAATGCGAGCCCCTTTTTTAAATTAAAGTCTGGTGGAGCAACATGTCATACCCCGGACACTGAAAACAAATCAGCCTTTCTTCAAGTGTGAAAATAAAGGCATAAATTGCTGGCTGCTTAGCTCTCAAAACAATGTCACGTTACAAGAGATGTGATATTTTGAAGAGAAACAGGAAAAAATTTATCAAAGAATTTGTTATTGTTGAATTATCCTCCTGCTTGATCTACTAGCTATAGATACTAGGTGTCTGCTTAAGTGCTTTCCATTCTTCCCATAAGCAAATTCTGGTGGAAGACCATATATCATTTTACTCCTGATCACTGCTAGTCTCAGTACTTCATTACAGCAGAGCACTTTTTGAAACTGAGCTATAGCCCAGATAAATGATTGTATAACATTTTAAATAAACATACAACATTTATGTTACGTTGTTTCACAGGGATGATTTATAGTCATTTTCTTCTTCCAGTCCTGAGCTCTGGACATAAAAGACACTGAGCTCTCTGCTGTTTATCCAAGCTAAATCCTCTGTTTGTTCTGCATAAGCGTTCTTGATTCTTTAATATATTGCAGGCTTTAGATTCAGGTTTATTCCCTCTGGGATGGTGGAATTAGATACATTAACTGCCAAAGACAAGGCACGGACATTATAGCTTAATAGCCATTAAAATACCTACTGTGATAACAAAAATGGAGCTAGAAGAGGGAGTTGGGATTGCAGCATTTAAAAAACATGCATTTATGAGACTTAGATGAATAAATGCAAGATTTCAAAAAATCTCTGTAAGGAAAGCCACAAGTGGCAATGGGATTTTGGTTGGTTGGCTTTTACTTCATAAGCGAACCAGAAAGGAATTGTAAACTATGTTACGCTGCTTCTTGTGTCCTCAAGGACAATTTCGTTTCTTCTTAAAATGATTGTATGTAATCTGGAGGCTGAGCCACCGAAATACTGCTCTGTGCAACAGAAGAAAATCAAGAAAGCGGTGTTAGAAAAAAGAAGCCTCTCTGCCTTAAGAAAACATGGGTGGATTCTGATTACCATATTCCCTCTTCATCTGTGCATTTAAACACACACATATATACAAATACCATAGAGGTAGTCTAATTGCTTCATGCTGCTGTCATTCACAACAGATCTCATCCCCTTCTAACAAAACAACACTAAATGCCTGTTTTTCTCTCTTTTTTTTTCTTTTTGCAGGTCTAAGTAAAACACATTTTGAACTAAACCCACTAAAATTTGCTTTGCAGTTCATTTGATTCAGTATGCATTTTCAAACTTTGGCGTAAAAACACAGCATTTAAAGTCCTGATCCTTGATGCACAAAAAAGACCTTAAGAAATATGGTAATTCATGTGCCATCCTCTAGATCATCTCTTACCACAGCATAAGCTAAGATTTTAAATGCCCAAAGCGGATTTTATTATTACTATTTTTTTTTTATCAAGTCAAGATTAACTGGTATACAAGTAACAGATTGGGTGCTCTCATTGCCAAAAACTATCTAACTAGAAGTTTGAATCTGGCAGTATATACACAGCAGTGCTGCCGGTACTCATACAAGCTTGTTATTTTGTGGTGCACAAGTTGGTATGTTGTCCGTGCTCTGTAACAGATTGCATTCCATAAAGCATGAAATGTGTTTTTATCTTGAACTTGAGTGGTAAAATAAGCAGCAGGCAAAATAAAGATATGGGTAGCCATTTATTTATTTATTTTATTCATTCTATAAGCGTTTATTGCAGCTAAGATACTTTCCTTTTATAGTGGCAAGACATTTCCAGGAGCAACAGGGCGGATGTTTTGAATGACCTATTCAATAAGAAGGAAGGAAGGGGAAAAATGAAATCCCCCTCAGACACCTTAGCTGTTTGTGAAAGACTACCTGAGCATGCATGAAAACTACCTTTTTTCCCTTTAAAAAAAATACAACTTATTTTTCTTATTAATTTACTATTAACTTATTTTCTGTAGATGCTGATACTTTAAAATGAATTTCCTGATCAAGATTGCTTTCAGTATGAAGTGAAAAAAAGGACACAGGATCTCTTTGCATATTGCCTAACAAATACATATTTTATCATCTTAATAAACAAACAATTCCAATTAGCTAATTTGTTGGAGAAATCTGCTTTTCTCTTCGTTTTGTGTGCTTGTGATTGTGGCGAAATGTCAGGAGCACTTTGCTATACACAGAGAGGCAGAGGTTGCAAGCAGCAGTGAGCGGCCTTCCCTGTGACAGTAACACAGCAGAGGAAGGCTCTGCTTCCTCCTCCCGCTCCCTGTGCCCAGTGTCCCCTGTGCTCTCATACTGAGCTCAGACCTGCATGGAGAGCTTGGGCACATGCACGGGCGTGGCGATGCCTGGCATCAGGGTGCGGGTGTCCTGCTCAGCCACTGCCAATGGGTTTCACACCATTGGAGCTATCTTGTTGACAGCTGGCCACCTCTCACCTTAAAGATTCATTTCCAACGGTATCTGTCATGTTGGTTAGGATAATAAGAATTTGCTGTTATTAGTATTCCAACACTAGCAACTCAGGAAATTATTTTCCTTTGTAAGTTTTCACGGAAACACAATTAATTATTTACTCCATATATAGAGTATGGCAAACAATGTTTGACCTTTTTTTCCCAAACGTCCCAACTAAGCATAAACAAGCTGTTCATCAAAGCATCAGTGTAATGAGGAATCATTTTCATCTTACCAACAGAGATGGAGGCAGAAGCAAACAGCATTTTCCCACATTAGATACAGCCTTGTCCAGGGTGGGCCCAAAAATTCACATTTTTGGCTTTTTTTCTGCTTCCCTCCTTTCCCTTTCATGATTTTATTCAATTCATCTCTTAAAAAGATTAACCCACCCTGAGAGGCTGCAGCTCGTGACTCACTGGATTTTCTTTATGTAGAAATTAGTTAAAGTTGAAAATTCTTTTGCTCTTTTTTCCTGAAAACTTCTGGATGGATTCATAATTGGCCAGAAGAATGAAGATACTGATTTATATACTAAGAGAAGATAGGTAATTCAAATAATTTCTACTTATTTGCATAAGAAATGTCCTGTTAGAAGGTAGTAACTACCATTTTCAGAGCATTTAGAAGACAGTATCCAGCACAACATACAGTCTGACTTTAAAGCAGTTTGTGAATCACCTACACAGAAAACCTTCTCCCCCATTATTCTCACTTTGCTGTTTGAGAAAATGAGAGCCCTGTTCTACAGTGAAGAGAGGCAACTCTCAGTCTGCCAGGAGGAGCCCTTCTCACAAGTGGCTCAGGAAAGACTTTGTCATGTTGCACAAAGTACTGCAACACAAGCATTGCTTTGCCCTTATGCTGTGGTGCAGAGATAATACCTTCTGAGACATTCTCTTGCTAAGCTTAACTATTTCGACTTAGATTATTATATGTTATTTGCATTGACGGTAACATACGTAAATAAAACAGGAATCACTGGCATAGAAGTACTCATTCTCCAATAAAACTTTAGGCTCATTTTAATCATGTTTTACTCATGCAACAAGAAGGCACGGTCATGTGCCTTCCACCTGTTCTGCAGGATGTAGTAGGATGGGGCAAAGCTCACTGCAAAGGTATGTGACCATGCTGGGGAGGTGTCCACGTGTTTTGACAAAGAGCAGTCCTCTTGCATGAAGGTGGATACATTTACAGAGATACACCCACCAATTCCTTGTGGCAGTGGTGTGTCCTTGCTTAATTTTTTTTTTTGGGGGGGCTATTAGCTCAATTTCTTCAGTGAAATATTTAGATTTTCATCAGAAAAATCTGCATCAATTAGTAAGCTAGAGCATACAAAGAATCACATGCATCTACATTCAGGAAAACTGTAATAAAAAATGTTATTGCTGTACAAATGTCAAAAATGTTACACAGTCTAAACAATAGATTCTCAATGTTGCCTGAATGATTCCTAGAGATGCAAGTGGGCTCAATTATTTACACCAAATATATACTAATATTCAGGAAAAAGTGTCAGCTTTATTGGCTTAAAGTGCTAGTTTTAAAAGCAAACCATTAAGTTGTTTGTTGACTTGGATGAGAAGCTGTATGCTAACTTCATGCCTGCAACAAGTGGGACTCCTAACCTTCACGCATAACGCTTGATTATAAAGCCATTAACAGCTTACAGTGCCTTTCAGCCCCCATCTACCGTGTTATAATAATCTCATTGCCAAAACCAGCCTTCTCAGGTAAAAACACTGATGGTACTTGTACAACCAACGTCTCCTAATGTGAGACCAATAAAATTCTACTCTGTATCTCCAAAAACAAAATCCGAAATCCCTTCACCTATGTTATTAAGCAAATAAAAAATATTGAAGGCTTACAATTACTACTTAAACCTAAACTCTGTACACATTTACTAGCTTGATTGCCTGCTCAGCTCAAAACCCAATGATTTAATTTTGCTGCCCTAGTCATAGGATGGTTTGGGTTGGAAGGGACCTTTAAAGCCCACCCAGTTCCAACCCCACTGCCATGGGCAGGGACACCTTCCACCAGCTCAGGCTGCCCAGGGCCTGGCTTTGGGCCCCTCCAGGGATGGGGCACCCACAGCTCTCTGCGCAGCTGTGCCAGGGCCTCACCGCCCTCTGAATAAAGAATTTTTTCCACATGTTTAAGTCTTTCAGTTTAAAATGATTACCTGTTGCCCTGCGCTCCCTGATTAAGAGTCTCTCCCCATCTTCCCTGCAGACCCCCTGATGGCAGTTAATCAGCCTTCTCTGAAAACAATTTTTACATTTTTCTCACAGTACAGCTACAGCTATGAGCAACGCACAGTAACTGTTAAAACTGTATCAGGTGATGGGCTGTGTTCTACCCCCTCTGCCACCAGTCAGCCCATTTAATGTTCGTGCCGTACTATTTGTTTAATGCAGTTATGTCTCAGTCAAGGCATCAAACTCATTTCAGTCAAACATTCTGTAACACCATACTTCCACGATGATCTACTTGTTATATATATTGTTAGAACAAAATGTTTTGTAGCAATGCATAAATTGTTTAAAATGGTGTCAAACTACTACAAGTACTTTGGGAGAAAAAAAAAAAAGTACTGGACCACAAAGTAGCGGGTGCCACTTTTCCAGAAGCATTGTTAATGAGGATTATTTTAGTCCTCAGTGATGAGGAATGACAGGCTGTAGCATTTCTTAAGTTAAGAATGGAAAATAACTGTACTTGTAAGAATTCAATTACTCTATATCAAAGCTGCTATGGGGTTACTGTACATTATACATCAGAAAGTCAGTAAATTATTTTTCTATAAATTAGTCTCTCAAAGTTGACTTTTTTCTTTCTGTTCTGAATGTCAAACTCCTGACTGCTTCTCCACCACAGAGACTTCATATCTGGATAGCCGACATCTGTAAAAACATTTCTAATGAAAACACTACTAATACAACCCCCGGGGAAAGAAACGAAATGAGATCTAAGTATGCAGCCGCCTTCCTAGAGTTCTGTCTTAAACAATAGCGGAGCTAGTGCTTCCTATCCAAGACTTGACACAGGTCATGATCATTTAGGCACAGTAGTGGCAAAATAAATAATTGTGTAAATATGTAATAACTGGTATAAATACCTCAGTAGCACTTAGAAGATATGATAAAGGACTTACATCTTTATCTGTGCATTAAGGTTTATCTCAGCGAATGGAAGAGAGAAGCATGTAAATTGCCATGAAGGATAGCTGGGGACTGAATGCTTGAAAACTCCCTGCCAGACATAACATTGCTTCTTTTCTGCAACAGCAGTTTTGAAAATCCGGGCATCGAAAATGTTGGGTAAGTGCTAAAATGTTATAAAATTATAGAGCTTCATCCCAAAATACAACACACTGGAAAGATCAATCATGCAACTACATATATCAATAAATCAGCTATAAAGTAAAATGTGCTATTTCTATAATTTGTAATTTTTTTTTCACAATGCATTTCACTACTTGAATAACTAAGTTAATGCTCCATATGGAGGTGTATAAACAGATATTACATGTGGATTTGCTGCTTTGCTTTCAACTCTGTACTAAACAATTTGAGTCTAGTCTTTCACAGCAAAGATCAGTGATTTCAGGAGGTCCACATTGCTGTAACAATAACGAGCACCTGAGGAGGCTGGCAGGCAGGAATCCTCCAGCTGAGGATTATCACACACAGAAAACTGTGTTTCTGGATGTCCTCAATTTTAGCTGGACTAATGACTGGCCTTCAGAACAGTGGATTCGGACAAATACAGGATACAACTCAGTATTGAAGTCTCCTTATTCAGAGGAAACTGTAAGTTCTGTGCCTGAACAGTAAGGATGATGAAGGTATGACAATGAACTAATCAGGCAACAAGAACAACCCTCTTTTCCCCGCCACCCCCATTTACTAGTTTTTATGAACATTTGAGTTTACACCACAATACTACTAAAATTTCTTGTTTTCAAATAATGTCCATCTCCTCAGTGAAATCTGGCTACACCAAAACTATTAGCAGGAATTTGCCAGAATGCCTAGCTGCTGCTCTTCTTTAACACCTATGGAATCAGGAGTGAAATCACAGATAATTTCCAGTAGGAATTTTTTGTTGGCTAAATTCAACAAGCTTAACTGGCATTTACTCTTGCCATGAAGACAGATTAAGGTAAAATGTTGTTTGTTTTTATTTAAAAATGGTATTTGGTCTTTCCACTGAATTGCTATAATGTTTTAAACGGCTTTGTGGCAATGAAAAGAAAAATGGAATCCAATGTAAAATATTGAAAAAATGAACTCCCATCTGCTACGTATATCTGCTACAAATATGTATATACACATTTATTTCTAGGCTTCAGACTGAAGCACTCCAACCTTTTTCCTGCACAATTTAAGTTGAAATATTAAGCCCCAAGTTCACTTCTTCACCATTGTTCACTTTTTCATCCTAATATAAATAATGAATGTGAAGGGTATAATAGCTGTATAACCAAAAAAAAAACACTAGACAATTTTTCAAAAAAATCACAAAAATCCTGCTTCTCATCCTGTAAGGACTGATCTTTCAAAGGACAAAGTAGACCCAAATAGCAGGCTTATATATATTTAAAGAAAAGCAATCTACTGTACATTTTACTAAATACTTTGATTTACAAGAAAAAACTAATCTGAGCAGTTTCTTTTTAGATTTTACCGCAGCATGACTGATGCTTTCCTTACAAATCACGGAAGAGACAATTAGAAACTCAAAAATGAAATTAACTTTGAAAGTTAACTTATTGATTGTATGGTTCCAAGCACTAAAGACCATCTTACACAGGTGTTTACATATAAAGACCTTTACAACATAAAGTCTTACAACATATAAAGTTTTTTTCAAGTATATAGTTGAAAAATAAGCACAAAATCCTTAATAATAAAAATACGAGTTTTATTTAATAATGTAACACCTGAAAAGTCACAGAATCAGTTAAAAAAATCACCAGTTAACGAAAGCTTAGTAAACAACCTTTGCGATCTTTAAGTCTAATGCACCCTCTAGTGTTTGAAAAAGAAACTACACTTCTAGCAAAAGCAATTGGAAGAAAAAACGCTTGAGCAAGTCTTCCTGCTAAGATAGAAGAAGCCCTCCTCCTTCATTTCCGATAATGCATGATTATGCAACAATGCATAATGGTGCATTAATGATAAAGGAATCAATGAAAAAAATGTAAAATTAGACGTCATGGATTTGTACTGGATTTCTGAAGGTGTTGCTTGCTTTACTAGTGGAGTAGGGTCTTTTTATGCACATTATTTTGAATGAAATACAGGTGTGTGAGGCATTACAAAAGAATTTAGGAAGACTGACTCTGGTAAGCAATAAATGCTCACAGAAAATGATATCTGAGTTTATATAACTACATTAAGACTTTAAGGGGCCTAAAAAAACACTTTATTTATGAGGAGATAGGCCCATGGAAGGAAAGAGGATAAGCAACACGCTTAAGGCAAAGTTAGATGCAATATAAAGTCTACGTTCTATGATTCATACCAAGTGAAACAAGAAGGCAATACATATACAGTCACAATCATGTAAGTTCACTGATTTTATGTAATAGAAGAGTTTTGCATAGGATTTCTTATGCTTTATGTGAACAAATATAACTTTGACTTTTTCAACAGTCAAGATTCAAACAAATATTTAGGCTAGCATGACAGACAAAAATCCCCATTGAAAAGACAGTGCTTAAGTTTACGTAATTAGCTAGATCCACACAAATGATTTTAAAATTACTCAAACAGAATGAAGGCTAGAAAACAAAACTTTTTCAACTGCTATGCACAAACCAGCATTTCTGGTGGATTTCTCTTCTGGCTTTTGAACACCTTGACACTATCTTTTTCATACTTGAACAATCAAATAAAACATTACATACAAGTAGCAATGAGAAGACATGAACTGAAATATATGCTGACAAATTGCAGACTGACTAGGTATTGATTAAACGAAACAACTTTACTTAGTAAACTGCATGTGCATATACATGTGCTCAGCATCTGAAGTGTTTAAAATCACTGAATTAGTAGTAATCAAACATCACTCCTCATAAGGGATAGATATAAGAATGCATGTGCATTTCTGAACTGGGATTGGGTTCACCCTTACAGTCTTATGTGCAAACTGGACAGGACAAAGGGTTTTCCATGCTGTGTGACCATACCAGTTACTTAACATCTCGACTTCAGTTTCATAAAGTTAGAATACCTCTTTCCCCTGAATTAAAAGCTCCTCTCTCAAAAAATACAAACTGCAGAACTTAGCTGTCTTAACAGCAGTTGCAGAAGTAAAAATTGATTAGCTTGTGATTTAAAAGAAAGCGACACTTGAACAAGTGCTGCATTTTGCATCAGAATTAAGAATTCTACCAGGAAAAACAGCTGATGACACTTTTTCACAGTACAGTTGAAGAATTTTTTTAAAAATTGAAGTTATGACAGTACTGACCAAAAAGCTAAGAACAATTATTAAAAATCTTAAAAATAAACCTAGCTCAATGTTACAAAGAGTGATAGAAAACATTTCAGAGGAAAATACCGAAGATAAATATATTTACATATATGTGAGCATAAAAACACCAGAAACAGCCATCCCTTGTAAAACTTACAACTCTGCTTATCATCATGCACTGCAAATATTTACACTGACTTCAAAAATAGCTAACAACGTGCAAAATTATGCATGATCATACATTTTCAAGGAGGAACGTTTAAAAATCAGTAACTGTTCAAACTGAGGCTCTTTTAATAGCTTTTTGTATGCTTTTATTTAGTGGTATTTCTTTTTGCAATAGCCTCTCTGATTTGACGATCAAGTTCACTTACAATATGGTCTTCATGATTATAGACTCCTGTTCTCAGCAATGTATCCCTCTCTTCTATCAGACGAGCAAGATAATCATCCATGTTCTCATTTAATTTTCTAGAATATAGACTATCCACTTTAGCAGCAGAACTATCTCTAACATCTTGCAATTGCTTTCTCTCCTCTTCTTGTTGCTTTAGCCTGATGTTGATAAAATGGAAGGTAACATAATGACCGTATTAAAAATGGCTTTGATTTTCTTATAGAATACCTACTGAAGTAATTAGTAAAGTAAAGAAATCGATACAAAGATGAAAAATTACCATCCCTATACTAAAATTAAGAACTATAAATGAGATAAATGTTAACACGACAGCTAGAATTTAAGAATAACTTTTTTTTTTAGATATGAGCACTCAAATTACAAGGTTTCAATGTACAGAATATGTGCTGACAGCTACTGGAAAACAACACTACACAAATTTAAAATTTTAATGTATTCAAAATAAGGGTAAGTATCTGCCTTTCCCCACTCCCTTCCCTGTAACACAGTTCTCCCTATAACTGAAGATTCAGAATTGAAACAAACAAAAAGCTTAATGTCCTACAACTCTATCAGCATAAATACCAAGATACTGTGGCCTTAAACACAGATTTTCTACAATACGGTACTGTTGTATTTTATAAATGTGCAATCTTTACCTAAGGAACACTAAAATGTGTTCTTTTACTGGACTGACTGCCAATTATAATGCTGATTTAACTGAACCTTCTACTCTGAGGCAGAGTACAAGAAGAGGGGAAAAAAAATGAGTCTTACAAGTGTTTTAATACCTGTTAAGTTCATTTCTGATATCCTCCAGCTCTTGTCGGTCTGTTTTCCCCAGCTCTTTTTCTTCTGCTGCCAAATAGCGCAACCTCATGTGCTCCAGCTCTTGCTGCTGCTTTCTAAGGCGAGCCATTGCATTTTCTTGTTCACGCTAATGTGTGAAAGGATAAAAATGTGACCCAGTCAACTGTGTGAAAGTGGTTATCATAGTGACACAGCAAAACTTCAGGAATGAAATCACAACAGGTAAGTTTCTAGTAGCAGTAGAAATGCAGGAGTTAAACAGGATGCCTTAGTATCTACAATGCTGTAAGGCTATCACAACTGCAGTAAACCCATCCACAAGTACAGTCACAGACATCTCTCCATTAAAGAAATGGCAGAATTAGGACAAATCTCCTTTATGAACACTAGCTTAAGCTTGTAAACATAAAACCTGTGAAACTGCTCAAGATTCTAAGATTTTTTTTGATATATAGTATTTTAAATTGCGAGATACAAAGTCAAAAAAAATTAGTAAGTAAAGAACTTTATTTAAGATACATGAAATGCCAAATAGCTGTAGAAAACTCCCATTACGGGCCTCACAATACCTAGCATTGAAACTTCAAGAATGACTTGCTGAAGTTGCAATTTGTGTTTAAGAAGGTAAGCCTTTAAAACATAAAACTCTGGCAAGGTTTCTTTTTACAGTTTTCCAGCTCTATGTAAAACCTTAGATAACTTATGTGATGTATTTAATCCAACTAAACTATCCATTCTAAAAGTTCACTTGGTTTTAAGATTGCTTTTTGTTTTAGTGTCTGTACAGAACTGAAAAACCAGGGTTGGAATCCTCTACCATTCTGTGACACTGACGTGTGTCTGAGTGACAAGTATGCTCCTTTCTCTGCTTGTTTTCCTCCCAGCCATTTTCCATGCGACCTTGTGTACTAACTCAGCACAGTTAATGAAACAGAAAGCCTGAGGTGATGTGGCATTTGCTCCTGAAGTTTAAAACAAAATCAAAGCAGGAGGTTACAAGAACATCCTAGATACAGACATACCATGAACTGTGAGCTTGTGAGTGAAGCGTCACATCACTGTCATCTCAAATATTTGATTGTTAATGCAATGATTTATATTTATTACAGCAGCAAAAAACAAATTTGTTTCACAGATGTGAGCATATTCATTATACCGCCAACTTGATACTTTCTGGAATAATCTAATCTTTGATGTCAACAGTCTTCTGAATCTCAGTCCCAAGCCTCTTAAGAACTTCCTGTTGATTATCATTAAGTAATAAGAAAATCCAAATTTTACAAGGAATTGATATAAACAAATGCTCTAATTGTTCATGTGAGCAGCCAATGCAATTTGGAAACATTTGTATAAGACTACATGAAATCACAGCATGTATGTAATATCAAAATATTTTATTTTTACACTAAATTCTAATTTACCAGTCAGTCATATTAAATGCTACTACTTCAGTGAGACAGGCCAAAATGACTAAAAAGCAATTTGCTGAAGGGATACCAGTAATAAAATCAGAAGGAGGAATCCTGCCAAAGAGTCTCTACAACTGACAGCTGATCAACATATAAAAAAAGCACTTGGGGAAGATAAGACCATAGCCCTTCCTCCCCCCATCAAGGCTTCACTGCAGAAGAACATTCCCATATGAGAGACTGAGGCACATTTTTTTTTTTTTCTTTTTTTCCCTCAAAGTGTGGGACAGGTCTAGAAGTACAGTCTTAGATTGAAGTACAACAGGGTTTAAAACAGGAACCAGCAAATACACACAGAAAATACTAAATCACTGTCTTAGTTTCTAGCTGGGATGGAATTCTTCTTTCTCATAGTGTAAGCGTGAGGCTATGTTTTGGTTCTAGACATCAAATATGCTGATAATATACCAATTGTTTATACTTGTTGCCTGGCAGTGTTGAACAGAGCCAAGGATGTTTCAGTCTCTCAGCTCCTTGTATTGCTCTGCCAGTGACAGGGTTGGGGGCACAAGGAGCTGGCAGGAGACAGGAACAAGGCAGCTGACCCAAACTGACCAATGAGATATGCCACAGCATATAGCATCATGTAAATACAAGGGAGTGGTTGCTGCTTGGGGACTGGCTGGACATTGGTTGGTGGGTGGTGAGCCTTGCTTTGTGTATCATTTTGTATATAATTACTGCTATTTCTATTCCCTTTTTCCTGTCTTAGTAAACAGTTTTTATCTCAATCCACAAGTTCTACTGTATTTTCTCCTAATTCTCTTCCCCATCCCACTGGGGGTGGGGGGAGTGAGCGAACAACTGTGTGGTGCTTAGCCGTCTACTACGTCAAACCACAACAATCACTATCAGTTGACAATACTTATCCAAACGTTCTAGGGAAATCCAAACACAAACTTGTGAGCCAAATTGTAGGTGTAATCTATCAATAAAGCTGGTGCTAACACCCAAAAAGTAACAACCAGCCTTCAACCTATCCCCCTTTTTATTTATTATAGTGGAAAAAAAGAAACACACACAAACATACAAAAACTGAAAAACATCCAGGATCTACCACTAGGACTTATTTCTAAAGTGGACAAATTGCTTGAAACCATAACTAAAACGAAACTAGTGGGTTCTGCAAGTATGCCAGGAACTCAGCTTCTGCAGAAAATGTCACACTTCAACTTGTCTTAAAACACAAAAGATCCCACAATGAAGCCACAAAACTAAGCTGTCACAGAGAAAGCCCTCTCATACCCGCTTTCTGAAATTACTCAGGGGTTAAGACCAGAGAATGGAAAGGAATTGATCATTCCCTACAACAGCAAGAAGGTAACAGTGGAATCTGCAATAATCTCTGTTCTTTGATATATTCATCACTAAGCCAAACACTATATTATTCTCCTGTTTAGAAATACATGGATAGGCAAAAGCTTCCAGACGGTGAAGTCACGTTTCAAGTATATGATGTGGGCTCAACTAAGTTGTTATAAAAACAACAGAAATCATAGTACAACTGAATCAGAGAATAAAGATAGCCTATCTGATTATTCCAATTGTCTGAAGCATAGAAATATGAGGACAGATAATACTTACTTCTCTGAAACCATCACTGTCCTTGGTGCTTCCACTAGACCCTAGAATCATAATTACAGAATCATGGAATGGCTTGGGTTGAAAGGGACCTCAAGAATCCTTTCGAATCCTAGAGGACCCTTTCGACAACAGTCATACCATGATTCCATGATCATTAAGTTCCAAGCCCCATGCTGCAGGCAGGGTTGCCACCTTCTAGATCTAGTACTAGATCAGGTTGCCCAGGCCCCATCCAACCTGGCCTTGAGCACCTCCAGAAAAGGAGCACCCACAACCTCTCTGGGCAGCCTGTGCCAGGGCCTGACCACCCTCTCAGTGAAAAACTTTCCCCTGGCATCTAATCTAAATCCTCCATTCTTTAGTTTAAAATCATTCTGCCTTGTCCTATCACTATCTGCCCATGCAAAAAAGTTGTTTTCCCTCCTGTTTATAATCTCCCTTTAAATACTGCAAAGCTCCAATGAGGTTTTCCCACAGCCCTCTCTTCTCCAGGCTGAACAAGCCCATCTCCTTCAGCCTTTCCTCATAGCGGAACTGCTCCAGCCCTCTGAGTATCTTCGTGGCTCTCCTCTGGACTCTCTCCAAAAGCTCCACATCTTTCCTGTGTTGGGGATCCCTGACCTGGACTCAGTCTTCCAGATGGGGCCGCATGAGGGCAGATATGCCAAGTAAAACTGTAATACTTTTCAAAATCAAGCAAACTAAAACACTGCCACACTTCAGAAAAAATTGCTGAGATTAATAGCTAAAGGAAAGCACAAAACAGGTAATTTAGAGTATATTCTATCACTCTTCTATATTTAAAATTCTATTCTAATTACTGTTTAGTCTCAGGAGATGAATTGTTGCACTGTACACGTAGCTCAAATCTACAAATTTTATTTCCCTGTCCCTACAGGTAAAGAATCTAGTAATTCAGTCTGCTGACCAGTCATTTTCCCTGATTAGACATTAAGTCAGAAGAAATGTGTTATACAGTACATACTGTTGTACATTACAGCCTGCATATCCAAATTCTTCTTTTGAAATTAATTTGTCTTGTACAGCTTGGTTTTCCTGCTGACTTTATCTAAGAGTGGTGAGAATCTTGGAGGCCGCCCAAAACATTATGTAAGAATGCAATTCATGAGCAAATGGCCTCGCATGGAAGAAGAAGTCCACACTATTGTGGAGGATAAGATCATCATCTTCCTCTGAGATGAAGTTAGAAATCCAGATTTTCTATAGAAAGGAGGCCTTCTAATGCCATTTTCTCTTTTTCTAGCTCATCTACCTATACTGTTTTGTAGATATGACTAGCTTCAGTCCACAGAATTGTTGCAGATTGTGACAAAAGGATGAACTTCCTCCAAAAAAGAAAACTCGCTCTCCAGCTCATTTAATTCATGCTCTGATTGTACCCAGTTTTAAACTAGGACTACTGTCATGGGAAGCTGGGTATTAATGAGTTTTTTTTTTTTTTCTAATTTTTGGACAAAAATTTTTTTGACGGTATGCAAGGCAAATATAACCTGAAAACTAAATACTGGCAAACTAATGCAAACAGAGTAGCAATCTCACAGCAAGACTTTAATTGGTAAGGAGAAAATGGCATCCTTGCCTTATAATGAAGTACATAATACACACAAATCAAACAGCTGTGACTATACTGAATAGAAGCACTGTAACTCTGTCCTTTAGTTTGCAGAATGTTACTCAGTTCTAATAAAGTAAGATTTTGAAAGTATTCTTAAAGTTGCAGCTTCAGAGGAAAGACACAACTATGTCGACCTGGGAAAAGAATTTTGATTACAAATTGATACCTTACTCTCTGAAGCAAGAAAGTTCAATGATCCAGAGCCTACTGCTACAGTAGCAGACAGACGGCAAAAATCAAAAGGGAGGTATTTTTAAATCTGAAGGAAGTACACATTTGAAGAAGGACATTCTCTGAAGAATCAGAATGAAGTCCTAAGCTAATTTCCTAGTGAACATGGACATTGCTCAGGACAGTATCCCTAGATTTGTAGGGAAGTAAGGGTGAATATAAAAAGTACTGTCTCCTTTCCTGCATAAAGGAGAGAAACTCTTTGTCTCCAAAGATAAAAGTGGATAGGGCTTCCTTTCTGAAAAGTGCAATTACAAGTTCAATGTGGCTGTTAATACAACTGTGACATAAACAGAACAAATATTTAATGTAATTTCCCTGTTTGGGAGTAATGAGGGAAATGACAAGATTAATTTTAGTACTGTTACACTGAAAAACAAGACTTTCTGTACCATGGTAAGAAGTGACATGCAGTGACCCCGTATAATATGACTTTAAACTAGAAAGTAGTCAACTTTTAAAAATCATTTTTTTTCTGAGGAAACATTTCCCTAGCATTCAGCTAAACTCCAGCTCAGGAAAAGACATGAAAGCAAGTGACAAGGGATTTTGCTGATTCATTTATGATGGATTCTGTGTGTAATTTAAGTTACACACTTTATACTATGTGACTTTGAAACATGTTTCCCAAAATTAGTCTTTGACTCCTTTAAAAGTCTGTTGTAAGTTGTAGAGTGAGTTAACAGCAAACTTGCTCTATGTACACTGTTTAAAACTGCAATAATTCATCAATACAAGATGACTGCAAAGAACTTGCAACACTTGTTTGATAGTAAGTGAAGCATGCTAATTTTGAACTAATTTATATAAAAAACTGCAATATTCACAGACAGCTAAAAAGATTTGCTACAGTCTGAGAGAAGGAAGTATTTTTTTGAATTTACTTTTTACATCATAGTTTAACAATTCATTGGGCAACATGCTTTTTCTTCTTTTTTCTTTTTTTTTTTTTTTTAAATCAGAGAAGGAACTGAATTCTACCTAACAATACTATTTAAAATCTAGCAGAATTTACTGTGCAATCTTATAAAAAGAAAAAGGTACAAATACAGTACTAAAGAAGCTAAGTCCAACATTTCCAGCTTAATCTGTAACATCTTCATTCTATTCTGTGCACATTTAAAAGCAAGGATATAATCAAATTGTATATACATACACAACCTTAATATTACAGCAAAAGCTTTTTGTGACAATTTACACTACTTCCAGAGGGAATATGCTCCTACAATATATCCTGAAATAAAGAACATTTCAGATTAATTCCCAATTGCTCATTCTACCCAGTGAGGCTGTTTTAAGCCTGAGTAAGAACAACTAGAATTTTAAGTATCTTCAAATTCATTGAACATTGAATTTTAAGATTTCATATAAGTGACCATTCCAGAACCATCAGCTGCTGGACTAATGAGAGCTATATGGATAAAATATAAAACTCATAAGAAACTCTGAACACCTGGATACTTCACTCTTGCATTACTACCTGATTATCAACAGCTGCCATTCCACAGCGAGGCAACAATAGCTGATCATCTGCAAATTAATTTTTACCACCTGAAAATTATTTTTGTAATACACTTAATTGGCACAGATACTTCCTCCTCCATTACTTCTCTGCACTGTTAGTTAAGCTACCTTTTTCACTTCTTTTCCTTTTTTTTTTTTTTGTTTAACAGGGAAAAACAAGGTTTATCAATATTCTTTTTTCCTTATTATTTTGATATTTTGCCATCCTTCTCTTACTTCCCAAAAACAAAGCCAAGCCAAACAATACCTTGAAGTCATGTACTAGTTATCAGATCATTCACTTCTATGTTTTACTGCTTTTCTTCATTGGTTTGCATCCCTAGTGTAGTGCTTGAGAACAAGAATATGCTTCAGAAGCTTGCATGCTGGGAACTTCAATCACATCTTGAAGAAATAATCAGCATTAAATAAAAATTAGCCAGTATTAAGAAAACAAAAATTTCAATTATAATCAAATTGTAAAAGAACCCCTCTGAGCCGCCAGGTGCTCTAGTTAAGAGGCTCTTCAATCAAGGAAGCACAATCTTTATTTTGCCATGGCTGCCTATAAATCCAAAAGGGAGATGTAAACATACATACACTAGACTAAACAATGGCTAAATAGCGGCCACTATTCACTCTCCCACTCACACATACCATGCAAGTCTGTGGGAAAACTTACGATTGAAGCTAAAGAACTCAAGTAAAGTTTTCTGAAAATAACCCAGAGCTGACAAGTCAGTAGGAGGGCCTGGATGGTTTCAAGACACAGTTTTTAACCACTACTCAGACCTCCAACTGTTTTTTCCTTTTTTTTTTTTTAAGGAAAAAAAAAAAAGGATTTATATCCCATCCTTTGCTATATTACTCATAAATTAATCAAATTAATTACTGAGTGGATAAGCAGGAGGCTAGGCAAGATAGAGTAAATGTCAGCCAGCCAATAAGATCTATGTTGTTTTAAATAAATGCATCAGTGTTGGTTTGAACAGATCTGTAGGACATAAAAACAATATAAGACCTCATTAAAAAAATATTTCTCCTTCAACATTGAACAATGTATACATGTACTTTCTGAGATGATTTTGGTTTTCTGGATTATCACAGACACTATCAGCTGCTGAAAATGACATTTCTGCTAGCTTTAGTGTTTGTTTTAAAACATTGTTTCTTGCATTTTTAGATATGAAACTCAGTACCTGTTTGACCCCTGCAAATTTGTGCAATTGGCTTAATTGATTTCACAAATAATGCTCACACACATAAAGTATGCATATCTTGTCTGTGTAGGTTCCATCTCTCTCTCTGCAAGCAATAAAAGCCAAGTTTTTAAACCTCAGAAGGGAATATACATTTTTTTTTTTTTGCCTTCCTAAAGCTGAATATTAGTGGTGATCACTCTGTATTAAGACAGAGTTGCACAAAGTAACAGAGGGAATAAAGTTGGGTTACGTTCAGGTGACACCTATTTTCACTCTGCATCACAAACTGTGCTTAAATTCCAATTTGGTAAGCACAGGTGATGTATGTATGCCCTCATCCATTTTGGGAATTTTTTTTGATTACCACTGGCACTATGTTTTTAAAATTCAAATTACTACACATGGAGAAGTTCAGAGCATATTCTGTTAATAGTCCCATAACTTCCAAAAAAAAAAAAAAAAGGTATGTAGTACATATCTCATTCTGCAAAATACAAAGACATCACGGATGTGTGCTAACAACTAGTTCCAAAGTAAAAGGAAACATTTTAATTAAGGAAACATTGACTTTTATGGTTGCAAAACAGAACAGCATTTTACTAAATGCTTAGCCTGTAGAATTATGCTTCTTTAATTCACAAATTGACTGTACTAGGTCACCTTTGAGTAATGGAAATCTCTGTTTAAACATTTTTTTGGCAATGGGCACAAAGCATAGATCTCATTTCCAAGACTTACCAGCTGGGTTTTGTCATTAACATTTATTAACAATCTAAGATATGGCTTTCAGCGTCTAATCCTCACGACACAAATGTTTTGTATAGTTCTCTAGAGAGCTTTGGTGTGACAAATTACTGGCACAGATTACAGCCCTGTGGCTATTCACCAGAGGCAATGCAAAATTAACATGGTACTAACCCAATTTAAACAAGAAATTGGTCAAACTATGTGCAATTGCACAAATCATCTGAACTAAAGCAGATCTAGAATTCCTGAAGCAACACCTTCAAAATTTATATTTAAAACACAGTAAATGGTTTTTTATCAGCTCTGCTTTAACTTTTATTTGGCTCTTTAAAGACACTTAAATCCTTTATCAATAGACTAAGTATAAGTTGAAGCATGGGAATATAAAAACACAAGAAACCACTTTTAAAGGGTTTGTTCTGTAGTACAAAAGTTTTAAGAAGAATAATTCACCATACATGCCAACTTATTTTTTGGTTCAGATTTTCAGCAAGGGAGTCAGCTGAAACCATCCACGTTACTAAATTCAGATCATCATGTCTACGGTGATGAAATTTGCAACAAAACTTGATGATGATATACAGTCAGTGTTAATCTGGCAAGTAACAATCTTTTCCTTTATTCTGCAGGGACTTTTAAACGCGGCGTCAAGAAAAAACAGTTTGGACATTTCATGGCTGCCGAAGAAACCTTAATCATAAAGAAGTTTATTCTTCCTTCTATCACCTTACCAAGAACAGATGTTTAAGAAATTGGAAAGGAAAATTCATGACTCCTTGTACCAGTAGGCAAAAAAAGGATAAATTTGAAGGCAACAAATAAAGATGAATTGTTAATTTCAAATAGTGATTACACAGTGTATTTACTGTCTTCGAAAATTAAAAGAGGGAGAGCTTCATTTCTTACTCTCCAGAAAGCAAAAGTTCTAACAACAGGAGTAAAGCACAAACTATAATCCTTAAGTAACATATTTCTCATTTGGGGAAAAAAGTATGAAGAGAGTTAGTGAAAAATCTTCTACTAAAATTGAACTCTGAAGGCTTAGGTCTGTGTCACTGTTTGGTCAATCATAGACCAATAGATTGGTGATTTATTAAACTGTCACAGCCAATGGACACGCCACTCTTACATATACTGCTTAGCTAATGTTTACTGTAATTCATTAACGAGGCAAAGATAGAAAAGACGAAAGCATTTAACATTCAGTGAGGATGAGACTTTTACTGCTGTAAATTTGAACAGTGTATTTCTAAGTAATATACTTATGACTGTATATTTGCATACAAAAGCTCTGTCAGAAGAGCAAAAAAAAAACCAAATACCAAAAAACATTGGTTTCAGATATTAGGATTTCCAAAAGCAGGAACAAAAACTTTCATCTTCAGCTTCATATTTTCTGCAGGCTTACATCATGTTACAGCATTCATCAAATCTGAAACCATTGTTTCTATTTTTTAATCTTTGCTCTTCATTTTACAGTTAAAACCCACAACAGTTAGGACTGTTACTGATCAGTATGGTCAGGATGGTCAAAGCCTTTTCTATCGAAGTGCTGACTGAACTTTAATGGGAATGAGATAAAATGTTTATTTTTTGAACCACACCTGCTTTCAGCCAAATCAACCTTCTTTGCTGACCTGAGCTGTGTTCCTTCCTGAATTTAATGTCAAACTCATACAACTTTTGCTATTCTACTTACGTTTGCAAAACGAAATGTAACTCAGAGCTTCAATTTAACAGAGATTAACAAAACACTAACATGAGGAACGCTGCCTGTAATTAATAGTAACTATAAATAGCTTCCAGCACTGCGTTAACCTGATTGTCTCATGTAATGAAGGAAAACAACCTGCATACCTGTTTTAGCCTTGCAAGTTCTTTCAAAGCCCTGGCCCACTGTTGTTTGTAGTGGAGCTTTGACTTGGTAGCTGACTCCAACTTTCTTTCAAGTTCAACCTAAAAGCAATTAAAATAATATCAGCTGAAGCAATAACAGCAGTAACAATCATTGAAAGCTGTATATATACAAAGGGTCTGGTTTAAGAAAAGTGTTTATGTAGTGTAACATACAACATCATCTAAAGCTGTTATATAACGTAACATAAATATTATGGCACATGAACATTTTCTTGTTTAAAATATAGCCTTATTTTTATTGGATAGCCATCTATACAAAAAGGAAAAGATTAGTTTTTAGCACTAAATCTGCTGATGTAACCTTTTAAATTTAAGATTCTCAAATTAGCAACCTCCCTTCTCCTCTCTTCACCCCCTTCTTTTTTAGTTTAAGATGATCAACTCTAATTTAACAGGAATTAAAAGGGGTACACTTTTTTTTAATTCTTTTTTTCCTGGAGCTGATGGAAGATGTGTTACATTTTCTCTGAAATATCTATTCAGAAATAGTTCTCTATTATCTATATATATATCTAATATCTATTCAGAATTCTTCTGTTCTGACCGTTCTTTCAAGTCTATGTATATAGTGGGTATCTCTGATATTACAGTCTAAATAATAAATCTTAAAACCTTGTTACACACTTTAAGAAAAACAGTCTGTTGCACTTCACAAAAATATTCAAGTATTAAAAGGCATTAAATGAAAACAGATACGAAGTACACAACATGTACTGAAAAATGATGCATTTATATCAGAAAGTCTGAGACAGATATTTTCTTTTAATTGGACAAAAGCTATTTAGCACTAAATTTGTGAAGAATTTTTTTTAAAAAAAATCTATCAAAAATAAGAAATCTAGCAAAACATTTTAGTTGAGAATTTAAAAAGACTGTAAAAGCAAACATTCTGAATAATCTGCTTGCATTATTAGAAGCCATTCAACCACAAAATAACATGCAGACTAGCTGTATAACTGAGTGCATTTTGCATAGTTTTTTCGAGGGGTTCTGTCAAATCTTTCCACAATTCTGGGCATAAGATGCTCATATATGTGGTCTTAATTATGTAAAATTTCCTCTGCATAGCACAGAATATCTTTTGCATAGAGTATCTTCATGTATAGAACATACATAAATGAGCTTGTGGCAGTGATTCCACTCTACTGATAAGGAATACAATCTCTCTTCAGAAATTCTTTAACTAAAAAAACAACACAATGGAATAACAGTCTAAATTAACACTCACAAGACATTCTCCCTTTCTATTTAATTTTATGAACAGAACGTTGAAAGTCTCAAGTATAAATTGTGACAGTAATAATTCATTTTAATAGGTTAGTTTTTCCTGACAGTCTCTAATCATACAGCTTCCTCTAAATAAGACCACTGATAGCCCTGTCTATTAATTTTTAGTTTGAAGAAATTTTGGAAAAACAAAACGGACAAATTAACCAAGTTCATGCAAGATTATTCTACATTCCCCTCATCAATGAATGGACCACTGTGATGGCTTTAGGACAGTGAAAAAACCAAGATACCTTTTCTAGAGTGAGAAGATTTATTTCTGATTGTAGCTGGATTTCTGGCTTACTGCTTTGCTGTTCTTTGTATTGCTGGAACTCCTTCTCCAAAATTTTGTACTTATTTTCTGCTTCATAAAGCTACATTAAAACAGATATAAAACAGATACTGAGAGTTGCACATTCATAATTAATGATTTCTTGGCTAGAGCACACACAAATGTTTTAATATGAAAAATTTTAAAGAGGATCTTTGCTCAGTACTGGAAAGAAAAAAACCCAAGTCTCTCCTCATACAAAGGAGGAAGATTTATAAACACTGCTGTTCTCATTTCTAAAGGAGACTTGCAAAAGAAATACAGAAGACAAAGCTATTTAGATGTACATGCAACTTTTAAAGAAAGCCAACATTTTTATCTGCTATATGAAGTTTTACTACTGACTCAATTACACAAGCATAACTTGTTTGGGAATGTCTGGATGAGGAAACAACTAATACTTCGTACAGCCAAATAATGATTTAAAAGGCTGAAAAATGAAAAAAGGCTCTTCAGTGACTAATGACTTAATACTATGTACCTCTGCCCTCACTGTGTACTGCCAGATTTCGTGAAGATAACATAAATAGAGCGCTTTGGTTTTCATCTTAAAATGGGTAGTTTGAAAAATTAAGCCGATATGTGATTTTACTACTTTGCTACAAAAACTTACACAAGTCCAATGATTAACAGCTACTTTTTTCTTTCATATTAGTAGTATTAATTAAAAAAAAATGTTCTAATGATAGAATAATAAATGCTACTCAGCTAGAAAACGCTCAGTACATTTGATGAAAGTGATGTGTTCCATCATGGAATTTATGTGGTCTCAGCTGCAGCACCTGTATTTGTTTTTAAATATTTAAATGAAACTATTTCTGTAGTAGTTTACAATACTGGGTGAAAATGCTTCAGAAAATTCACGTCTGTTTCAAAGCCTACAACTTGTTATTAATATACCAATATTTTAATTCTTTGGATCTCCTAATTGAATAACCTCAAATTTTCTTCCAATTTTTCACCAATCATTACGACAGAATTTATTATTTTTATAGAAGTGATGCAAGAAAGCAAAGATGTCTTACAAGAAAACACACAAATATGTAGTTAATTGCAGTTATTTTTCCACATAAAACCATGATGGCTAACTTCAAAAAAGGGATATTATTGTTTCTTATCAGTACTTCATAAACTATTTTTAAAATGTAGGCATAAGGCCATGATGACAATGATAAAGACAGTAATCAATTTCTTTAGAACTTCTGCAATAACATGTAGGTTCTTTTTCAGTTCTAAAAGTGGTTTGAAAAAAAAAAAAAGAAGCAGAACTTCTCATGAGACCTCAGGCTGTTAAGGAAACTGCACACATCAGACAAATAAATCAAAGCCTCCTTATCCTGGAAATAAAAGTGATATTCTTCAAAGTGGAAGTTTCAAGAATCATCTCTTGTACATTCCAGTGCTTACCTCCAAGCAAGCTAGACATTTAGAGAACCCTACAGCTCTTGACACGTGAAAAGTGTCTAGTAAAACACTCCTTAAAAGAGATGAATCAAAGTATATACCTTAGAATTCTTTCAATTTAATCCAGAATATCCCTTGTTAAAAATCAATCAAACCAAAAAAGCATACTCAAAAAGGTAGGAAAAAAGAGGCCAATCAGAAGTGGTAGCTTTGTGCTTGTGCACAGTACAGAGTTGCCTCACACTGAGGCTCCAAAGTTACAAAAACAAGTAAAAAACAACCTAACAATCCATAAAAAACAACCAATTAAAAAAAAAAAAGTGTTTTTCCTTAAACAGAAAAAACAAAACTAACTTGTTTTTAGTCCTGTATCTTATGCAGAGTAAGTGGAAACTACTGCTTCTGAAGCATGAGAAAGACTCAAAATAGCAGAAACAGCACAGAAAAAGGCAGCCAGGATGATCAGCTGAACAGCATAACCTTCCTACAAGGGAATACAAAACATAGCGGGGTTCATGTTTGGAAAAGAGAATTAGACACACCTATGAAATTAGGAATGCAGAACAGGCACTGAAAGTTCACCCATTTGTATTAAGCAACAAGATTAAAAGGAACAAAAAAAACTTTTTTAAATATACAACACATAATTAAATTACGGAGGTCAATGACACAGCATGTTGTAATGTTAAAAATAGAATTTTTTTTTTTAAAGGGATCAGATGAGTTCATGAAGAGTATTTTCACTGATGGCTCGTAAACACAAAACGCAGCCTCTCACTCAGGGCGCACATAACTCTCAATAGTAGTCCTGGTTGTAGCAACTGTATTTTCTACTTGTACCAGTTGTTATTTTCTTCTCCTCAAAATCCAGCCACTGCTGCAACAGAACGCTGGGTTAACCAGACCTTTGGTGCTTTTCAAAACAGAAAAACTGTATCAGACCAAAGCAAGTGATTTCACCTAAAGAAGTGTTTTTCAGGGTACTTAGCTTAATCATTACTAAGATTTAACCCACTTAAATTAAGTTTCTAAATATTTTAATAGCTCAAAAAAGCTAGTACTTTTAAGTTTTATGGAATTATTTAACAGCCAACAAAAAGTTGCTGGGTTAGTCTTGTCATTAGTGCAAAAGACAGCATACAGAACAGAATGTGGTATAAATTCTTCCCATTTAATTAAAGCACTATCTTCAAAGCAGAAGATCATAACATCAGGATTATCCCCTCCCTTCCCACCCTTCCTAAGGGTGATTCAGAGCACAGCTTCTACACACCACATCTGCTTGTGATGAGTTTGCTTTTCAGCATTAAAAAAGTAAAATTATAAGCACTGCGTTGCAATCTGATCCTAATACTAGGCAAGACTGACAGAGGTGGATCTCGGCATATAATTCACTGAACAACTGGAGATCAAGTTATTTATTAACAAGTTGCCAGAATATCAATATTGTCTCCACACCATGCCTGAACCCAACACACTTAATTTTAAAGTTTTTTTATTATTATCCTAAAGTGATGGAGGCAGAGCATTTAAATGCATATACCTGCTGTTGTAGGCGAAGCTTGTCTTCTTCTAGTTGTTTGATTTTTGATCTCTCTAGCTCAATCTGGTGGGCACATTCTTCTCTGGATCGCCGCACAGAATCCTGTAACTCCTGCTTATTTTGTTCGTGCTCTGCTTGCAACTCCTTCTTCACTCTTTGAATCTTAAAGATGACAGTAACATTAATCCATAGGAGCAGGATCTTTAATTTAAGGGTCTCTTAAAACAGATATTTATTCATGACAAAAACTGGTATCCATTCAAAAAATTAAACAGTAGAAATAGTATTGTTATCCATATATATAATACGTAGGTTGCTCCAAAAGTAATGCTTCCTGTTTATTTCCATGGAAACTCCCTACAGATACAAACAACACAATAGTACTATCTGATAGGGCAAATTCTCAACTAGAAAACACTATTTTTCAACATCACCACCACCACGAATTATGGACTTCTGCCAGCGATGAACAAGAGCCTGCATGTTGTGCTTTTAAAAATCTGCATGGCCATCCGGAATGTGGCTTGTCTTTCATGTTGCTGCCATCACTGCTGAAATGTACCACCCACCACCTCACTGTGCTCACATCCACTCTTTGGTCTCCATAAACACTCAGCAAGCATCAATGAATGTCAATAGGTGCTACTTTTTTCCGCATGGAGGAATCCAATCCCACCCCTTTGCTCCATCCGCACTTCCATGTCAGACGCCATTGTGTCAGAGTGCCCCTCTGCTGCCATCTGTCACATGGCAACAACATGGAATGGAATACTGGTGGGAAGGGTCAATGTCTACTGCCATATCACCAACATCCACCTCTGATGTTGTGCACCAGCACCATAGAATAGGAGGCTTTACTTACAGAGCAGCCCTTGTATATCCTCTTTTATTGGCTTTCAGTGTAACTAATCATCTTCAAATTACCATATTTGGCCTACAAATATATTTTTGTTTGACTATTGAAAAACTGAGCTGTCTCTACTTACCTTCTAAATCAGACGGCAGAGAATTTTTTACAAAAAATTTAAAAATTAAAAATTGTCCTTCACTGCAGAAATAGCAAAATCACAGCTTCAGCCAAGACAACATCTTTAGTTTACTAAGATCTCATCCTTCAGAATGATTAGTTGAAAGAATTTCTTATCGAGCTTAACAGGAAAACCACCCTTGACATGTTTGAACTTTCTAAAAAGATGTTACTAGCCTGGATAACTGCTAACTGAATACAAATCTCTCTAAATTACTCATTTCTCAAACTGCAGCTGTTAAATGAACTCTACATCACATTGTCTAGACACTTTTAGGATTCACAGATTTTTATCTCTAAGCCCTCGAGTCAGAATCTCATTAAATTTTGAGCAAGTTTTGAGACAAACAGGTATGAGAATCAAAATAACTGTTTTTATTCAGATTGATATGCATTCAAACAAACTTCAGTCACCAGACCTTGTACACAGAAGGTAAAGTCAGACACAATTTACAGTAAAACCTGCATTTTGATGGGTACAAAGAGATCCTGAGTACAGAACAGGACATAGGCTCAACCAGCCAGTCCTTCTGCTGGGGACTTGCTTAACATTATTCACAAGGAAAGGAGGGATTGCTATGACAAAAAGACTGATCTGAGCTACAGGAGAAAAGAGATTGTTGGGCGGCAAAAACACCACAGCAGTCTACCTATATTGTGAGACTGTTCTGAAGCAGAAAAACAAGAAATATATCCCTCCCCGAATCGATATGACTAGCTTTCCTGAGAACTCGTCTTACTCCCTAAATGCGGAATATTCTATGAGATCCAGAAACAGGGGTAGCTTCTGGTTGCTCCCTCATCTTCTTTGGTCCTGTCACTATCAAAAAATACAAAATATGAATTCTATCAAAGTATTGTATGACAAAGTCTGGACAATCACAGTTTCTCCCAGCATTTCTTGTCACCTGGTTCACTGATTCATCTAGTAATTACTATTTGAAATGAAGTATTCTTGTACACATGTTCAATGCTTACTGTAACAGAACACTAAACCTAACTGTGATACTGTGATGTTATATAAACATCTCCACTAATTCTGTTAAATGAACAAAATTTACAGTTCTATACTTGATGTTACATTCAAGAGCTTGCTGAACTTCTATTTCAGTAAATATGCATACTTGTTACCATTTGGCTTTAAATTATTAGTGCTTGTCTATGCATTGGTATGAATGCCATTTTGTACACAGGTTCTTACATACAGGTGATGTCTCTCTCCATATAAGATCTTAAAAAATCTCATGGAAACATCTCATGCAATTCCATTGGTTAAAGCGACCAAACATTTCTTACCTCTGATTCAGCAGCAAAAAGCTGTCGCTCTCGCTTATCTAGATCTCTCAGTGTTTTCTGAAGTTGTTCTTCCAAAACAGTATATTCTGCTACCTGTATAAAAAGAAAAACATACCAACAACAAAAAATTTTTTCTTGCAATAACAATTATGTTTTAGACAAGTTGATATTCTAAAATTTAAAACTTTTTACAGTATGGATAATATTTGGTCTATAAATTTACATATAAAACAATCTTCAGCTCTTAATATCATGGTAGAGAACACTTCTTATATGAGAAATAATATTAAACAAATGTACCACTAGCCAGGTGCTGAACTAAACCAAATTATTTCTGTGACATTACTTTTTTGCACTGTTGGTGGGTAAATGCATACTTCCCAGTAAGTTATGAGAACTTAGAGACTCTTTGTCATGATAATATTTTATATTACCACAAAATTTGACATTTATAATGAGACTTTTCAGCAAGTATATGAACTAGTTTCCTTACCTTTTTCTTTACTAAAGCTTCTCTCTCTCTATCTCTTTTCTTCCATTCTTCTGCAAGTGCTTGCATATGGGCCATTTCCTTCTTTTTAAGCTTTTAAAAAGAAAAAAGGAAAATCAAAATTATTGACAGCACAACTTAGAGAGCCTTCAGCAGCGAAGAAAAGAAAATAGAAAAGTAACTTTATTATGCTGATTTACTGTAACTCAAGGTATAACTCCGACAGTGAAAGATATTTCTTATCCTTAGAACTGAATTATGAAGTCAGCCTAAGTTTGAGAAAAGTATCCCAAGTAATACAAATTAGATTCCCACTCTTAACCAGCATGAGACTGTTAACAATGCCTATCTTCACAATTACAGAAAACATTATAGGATGAGCAGAATGATTTCAAGAGTACAAAGTAGATTTTGACTGATAATAAATAAATGTAGAGTAATTTGTATTTGAATATCTGCTGCACTTTATAAACCACAAAAGGAAATTGTGACAGTGGTATTTTATATTTCAATACCTAGCAATTACTTCAATCACTTCATACTAAAGAATTAATATTCTGTCTTAAGAGTATGAAAGATATTTGTGTACCTCTCTCCCAAGATTTAAAGTACATGAGCAAGATGCAGATCTTACTTGGAACAATGGGAAAGATTAAGAAAAAAAAATAGTTATTATTCCTCCCACCAATTCTGCCAAAGCTTTTCCAGGTAGTTGTGTTGTTTAGGAAGTAGAAGAGTAAAAACCTGATTTTCAAAAATGTCTTCTTGCATTTCCTTCCACATTTCTAACTCCAGTGCTGCTTTGTATTCAAGAGTTTCTCGAGGTTCTGGCTGTTTTTCTGGGGCACAATGAGGCTGAGTGTGAGTGGCATGCCGCTGTAGACCAGCACCTACACACTAACATAACAACAGTGGATTTCTTAGTTGAAAAACCAACTTTTCAATGAACTGTTTAAGGAAAAAGGCTAAGATTAATGCAAAATTTACTTGAGAAGAATCTGACACGAGAACTTCATGGATTTTCACAAGTCCGTAGTCTTCCAATGTGATGGCATATAAAAGCTCTGCTATTCTGTTGCCTGATCTGAAAATTGCATTAGAATGTTATTTTAATGAAGACAGACTTAAAAATACTGGAAGTGAACTGTAAGGCAACATGTAAAACAGCAAAGTTTAAGTGCTAACAGGTTCTGTGTAATTTCTGAGACTTTCAAAACAACTTCCTGTGTGACATCTTAACCACGTTCTCCCACATATTTAGTTAACTTAAGGATCAATTTATATAACTACAATAAGCTTTCTGACCTTAACAGCTAAGACTGTAATTGGCAACCTATTTAAACAGCAGTTAACCACAATCAGTGCACCCTTGTAACAAGAGAATGATCCAGAAATTTTATCTGCAGTCTTAAATCTGTTCAAAAAGTACAGCCTTTGAAAGTTTTTTGCTATTGAATTCATCATGTTAAGATACTCTATTTCACTAGTCCTGTTAACCTTTTAAAAAGTTAACAATGACGTTCTAGATAACCACAACATAGTAAGCTGCCTAACATATCATTTGTGGTAAGCTATCCTTGGATTCCTAAAAAACATATTTTTGGAAGCTTTGGCACAGACAACTGACAGCTTTAAATGAACTTAGAGAGGGGCCTTACTATGGTAAATATCTGTCTCTTCTAGTACAGTGCAAAAATGTTCAGAAAACAACCTATTTTAAGAAATTAATTTGAAGTTAGCTCCAATTTCTGCCTAAATGTAACAGTTTGCCCCTAGCTGTCCTACTTCTAAACTCAGATGAAACGCAGTAAACAAAAGTAGTTTTCTCCGTAGAAAGATGCTCAAAGAATACACAGATAGATCATTTAACTGAATATTATTACCAATCTAACATGAAAGTACATTACAATGTAGACGTATAAGTAGCCAGAAACAACATTATTATTTCAGTTATAAACTACATAATGATGTAAAAGCAGTGGAACTATCACTCAAAGCCTGGAGGCTGCGATTTGCAACAAAAAGCTGCAGGAATTAACAACTGAAGTTTCCACAGAAATTTTCTCTTCCAGCAATAAAAAGACAACACTTTTTCTTTCCCCATAAAGATGCAATCCTCTACAGTATTACCTTCAAGGGAAAGGGGGGCTATTTGTACTTTGTGTAAATGAACATGAATTACTGCATTGAGTTCTTACAACTTTCTTACAACTTTTTTTTATCAGTAATAAAAAAATGACATTCAAAGTAAGAGACCTCAGAAATATGAGTAATTTAGTTTAACATGAATCTACAACAAATGTTATACCAACAGGAGAAAATCTAGAAAGGTATCAGAACAGCAAAATGCAGAGCTGATTACATTCTGAGAATGCCATCTAGTGGTCAGGTTTTGTGCAAAAGCAGGTTTTATCTTAAATTTTTATTATCTGTGAAAGCGTCAGCCTTAGTGCATGTACACTGTGATCAACTCTCCACAGAATCAGACCACACAACAAAAATTTTAACGGAGGCAGAGATTAATTTTCTTTAAGTTTGGGAGGATGGAAGATACTGATCTATATAACACTCCTCTGTAGTTTACTGTGTCAAACGCAGTGTGCTTTACTTATCTGTAGGATTAGAGGTTTAACACCAACCTTACTTTTAGTAGATTATTAATTTATTTTTAATGGCTTAATCAGGTTTCATTATCACACCTGATAGACCTGAGGGTCTAGAAACTGATTACTAGCACAGTTCACATTTTCAACAAGGGCATAGAAAAGAACTCACTGTAAACTAACTTTCTTCATATATATGAAAACGAATGTCAATCCTTTATGTAAACAAACATTTATCTTCATAAATATTAACTAATACCACTGTTCCTTCTGATGTAACCAAGCTGAAAGTCCTGCAATTATCAGAGCCTAATCCCTCTGTGGATTGTCCTCCTAGCTTCCATTGAAGTTAGCTCTGTCTGAAAACATATTATGGACAAATAAAAGGTTTCCACAATTCTTAGGTAACTTACTCAGGAAAGTCCATCATTAACATTTTCTTGGTTATTTATTTTTTAAATTTGTTTGTGAAGTTTATCCAAGATCCTAATTAAATTATATAAACCAAAGAAACTGACTCTGGAAGGAGCACAGGGTTGCACAACATGTTTGTGGCAATAAAACTTTTAATCTCTTGGATGCCTACTCTCACCCCACTACTCTACCAGCAACCTATTCGCTAAGACAGTTAGCATCCTTTATGAGTGTTATTTTCTACAAAGACTGTTTCAGTCATCCAATTTAAGGTATTGTCCCACAAATGTGAGCTACTGGGAGCCATGCACTTCAGTGTAAGGATGGGGGTAAATGACCATGTTAGGGACTGATGTGAAAGTACTGAAATAGCGTTCTGTGAAACTGCAGATTGAATTTTCAAGTGAGGAAAACGATCAACACTCTGCTGGCCTTGGAACAGAAAGCTTACATAAAAAAAAAATCGCTAAGTTTAGGTGACATGTAAAAAACTTAACTTTCAGTTATTCTCTCTGGTCCCTTAACTTGCTTCCTGAACTGCTCACTTAACAGCCAAAATATAAATCTGATTTCATCTAAAAGCTTGTGAGTTTCATTTTTGAAATGCTTGCAAACTACCAAAAACATTTCACACTTATACAGTATTTTCTTCAAACAATAGCAAACATCTTTGTGGGATCTCTGCTCTGTTAAAGTCATGACTCTGTTTTAATTTCACGTTTCTCTATTTCATTTTTCATTTCTTATTCTCTAGAACTCCTAGTACGAAAATGACCAAGTTGATAAATCAACAGTTTAAATATTTATGGACTGACAGAAATATTATGTAGACATTTCCATAGGTTGGGCAAAACAGCTTTTATACAAAACCAATAGCAACCCTAGTAAGTGCTTGATTTTTATAATTCAGTCCATCAACACTTCTTACTTATTTTCTGCTTTTATCAAGAAATTTTAAGAGTATTACAAGTGATTGTTAAAAGATGAAAAAATTTTTGCATGTCTTCATCATGTTCTCTGCTGTGTAGGGCCATCAGTGGAGCTTTGTGAACAAAACACAGCCTCAAGCTCTTCAAAGTAAAGAACGTTTCTTAAATCAGAAAGGAAAAAGGTAAACAGGAAAAGCCTACACTTGTTCATAGAAATGCTAAACAAATAATTCTTCAAAGTTTGCTACAAAGTAGGTTATTTTTAAATAGTTATTACCCTTGTGCTGCTGTGACACTGACTGTTTCATTGTAAGTCTGACGCCAGCATTGTTCACCATTACCACCCAGGAAACGGGTTTTTTCTGAAGCCAAAACGTTTGAAAGCTGAAGTCTTGCAATCCCTAGAAGCAAGTCTTTACTTGTTTTATCCTTGTGCCACAATTCAACCAGCAGAGGTAATCTGAAACAAGGAAATTATTTTCATGTCAGTGATCAACACACAAGAGGAAAAAGACTTCACGTAACTTCCCAAATCAGTGTTGGTCACAAGTGTCACACAATATAGGCTTACTGCCCTTCACTCAGAGGAAAGGCATTCATGAGGTCTGTCTTTTCCATCACTTTGATCAGGCTATCATTCCTTCCTCCAATTATTAAGAAGAACTGTTCTGAAATGAAAATGATTGAATAAAATAACTTCAGTTATCTTAGATCGAGATCTTCTTCATTTATAAATATCTATAAATACTTTAGCCACTGTCATTCACGGAATACATCTTCTGTGCCTGCTCTTTCAAAATACCACTGTTTCAATTATTCTTTTATTGCACGTCTTAATCCCCTATCAAAAGGGGATGGAAAAATCGTGCCACAAGCCACAATGGAGCTGTATTCAGTTTCCTAGGTTTCAACAGTTTCAAAGACATCAGATGGTCATTATATATTAAAAAAAGATAAAGCAAAAAAAAAATCAACTGAAATAAAAACACTTAATTAGAGGAGATAACTACCTCTAATTTAAAAACGTAATGCAGCAGCAAGCAATGATCCTGGCCTAAGTACTCAGAGACAAAAAGAATTTGAGAGTCCCTGGGTTTAAATGTAAGTAACAAAGAAATTGGAAGAACAGTGCATTAAACATTAACATAAGCATTTCAATTCTCTATTAAGTTCTCAAACTTAATAAATCTTCAGTCAAATATTTAAAACTGACTGTAGTTACAATGAAAGATAGAAAATGCATTTGATATAATTTTGAAAAAAGAATGCAAATTATCACCTAAAGAACGTATCTTGAAGCTGATGAGGTGTAGTTGCAAAGTCAAACGCACAATAGGACTGAGGAAGAAAAATTTCCATGTTCTTCCTGATTTCTACAGGTGGGCTTGTCATAATAGGTGCGGCACTGCCAAAAAAGGGATACGAGTACCTAATAAAAACAATAACAAAAGCAATCAAATAACAGTTTAATAGATGTGATTTTTCTTATACCTGTGCAAAAAGAAAAACTAAATTTAGACGTCTAACTGAAACAGAACTAGTATTAATGTTAGTGAAAACTGCACAAATATTTCCAATAGTAGAACTTAAATCTCAAAGTTTTCATCTACTTCAGTACTAACCCAGCTCCACTTACGTTTGCTGTTATTTTGACAAAAAGCTTTAGTAGTCCATATGGATGTTCAGGAACATGAATTAATCTTTTAATAAAATTCTATTTCTCTGTTCACTTGATAAAATAACTGAAGAAGAAATAAGTAATATGTTCAGGTATGTGTTACCTGAAAACACTTATAACTGTTTGCAACCAAAACTGGTTAAAGTGCAATAATTGATAAAGCATAAATAAACACAGTGTCAGAACCACTTGAAAACTTGAGTTACATTTGAAGCTTCAAGTTTTTAATGTCCACAGTTTAGTAGACTAAAAAGAAAGCCACATTTTAAAGATACAACTTACAATGTATACTTAAAGTACTGTACTGGCAAACACAGCGTGTGATAAACCAAGAACCTACTGAACTTCGATTTGCTCAAACTGATAATGCCAGCCATCAACTGCTGCCACTTAAACACTTTTGCAAAATTGTTCCAAGAGTTTGTTTGGTCCTGAATTAAACAATGCTCCTAAATATAGTGAAAATGCAAATGTTCACCTTGCAATTCATTGTAGTTTTCAAGCATAAGGATGCTTCTCTTCTCTGCAACTTCATCAGAAACATCACTGACAAAAAAATGGAGGACCAAAAAATAGTAAAATCTACTTGCTATCCCTGATTGAAAAAAAATAGATAAAATCACTTTCGAAGTGCTGTCTGAAAAATCTTTTCTGTGAAATTTACATCAATTTTGTGCTATTTTCCACACCATTTTATAACATAGCCCAAACAGAAAAACTGATACAATCTCTTAATAGCTGTGTTTTGAAGTATTTCACCTTCCCCCAAACATCTTTTTGCCTCAGTTCAAACAAAGCTTAAACTCCCTAAGAAACATTATCAAGAACAGACTTCCCAGTGCCTAGCTATAACCACATTGAAACAAACTGTCAAAACAAGTGGCAAGTGAATGCAAGCAGACCTCCATAGCCACAATTATACAACCCCTTCAAACAGAATAACCTGTTGAAGATGTACAGTGAAATGGCCCTAATGGGAGGCAGAACACAGACTACTACAGCTGCTATGAACCACTAAAGACACAAAAGCTATCAACAACTTAATATTCCAGCAGTAGGAATTTTGCTGATTTAAATTTTAAGAAAAATTATTTCAGTATCTATGAACATTTGACCATAAATTCTAAGGAAAACCTAAAGGAAAACAAGTTGATAAAAGAAAATTCATCTCTTCAATAGAAGTGTAAGAAATAATAAAAAAACAAACAAAAAAAAGAAACTAAATGAAAGAAAAACAACTCGAATACTGAGATGAGGGCTTCAATGTCCTTACTTTTAATTGGTATTTCATCTTTCAGTCCTTATTCCTTCAACTTCCTTCCTGCTAACTTATGCTCCCTGAAGATAAGGCTCTAGAAGTGCTCCTATAATTTTCCTTCTTACTGACAGCAGTAACAAACTGATGTTTACAAAATTATTCCAGACTAGCACTGAAGCTTTGTGATTTTGCTTGAGGCACAACACTCAAGTATTCAAAAGCTTGTCTTTTTTGCAACTCCAAGAGCTAATATAACAAGCTACTTCTTTCTACTAAAGATTTGCTTCCTGTATGAAAAGATCATACGATCCTCAGGATAATACTTCTCAAAATGATAAACCATTTACTACACTATTTTTTCACTTCAAGAAAAGAGCGCGTTTACTTCAGATTCAGTATTGCATACAAACCAGTATCTTACTAAAACATAACCCGTTTTTGGTGGAGATGTGGAATGCTACAGGAATTACTCCTTCGATCAGGTGGAAAGGTAGCCAGAAAGAGGAAATGAAGAATTATTGATACTCAGGTGAGAGATTTAATAAAAATTTCAGTGCAGATGAAGTGTTATATGCTGTATTTAATGCTACAGCACTCAGAAGTTTAGTGGTGGACTAGCTGAACATCCCAAAGCATTCAGGCCCTGGAAATCCGCTACATGAAAGTAAAATGCATCAGGCAGCATACTGATAGCAATCACTCAGACTGTAAAGATGCTGTTTTGAAAAGAAAACACTGGTATTATACGAACAAGATAAACTGAAACAAATTGTACCTTAAAATGCAGTTTATTGGAAAACCAACTTCGAGACCGCGTACACTTCGTAAGTCTATTGAAAAGCAAAAATGGTGAGAGGCTGCTGGAATGAGAATTCTCTGCGCTGATGCAGGCTCAGAAGAACTGGAGGCACCCACAGGGCTGGGCTGAGGTGTAGCCACTGGACCATCATCAGCTGAAATCACACAAGAGAATATGCACGTTTTTAATAATTTGTTCTGCCCAAGGTAACAAAACATACTAAATATATATCTCATTTTTATGTAAAGACAAATAAGGTTACTTCCCAAGAGATTTCAGTTCCTTGAAGTATAAACTAATACTATGAAAAATAGCCACTCTGAATTACTGCTTCTAAAATAAAGCAAAATAAAATTAAGAACAGTATTTTCTTCAAAGCTACTGAAAGATTTTGCTCTTTCTTGATCTTTAAAGCTATGAATTTTACTGCAAAAAGTCTACACTAATGTCTAAGATATAGCATCACTCTGAGATCTGAGAAAGACTTCAGTTTCAACAATTTGCGTAACTGTTCCTAGCCAACTTGAGGGCATGCAGAAGAGTTGTGCTTATGATAATAATAATAGATATATTTTATATACACACACACACAAAGTTACTTAGTTTACTTGGAATTAACTAACTTCTTTCGTTCGAGACTGTAAAGGACAGAGCACCAGACCAATTACAATGATCAAGTAAGGAAGTATCAATTATTACTCCCAAGCTGACAGCTAGCAATTGAAATATAAACTGAAGTGCTTCATATAAGTCCATGAAGCACAGATACTCATGCATGCATGCTCACAGGATTGTCCCTATTGTTATGCACTCGTTTTATAATTTGGAAAATAGAAGCTATCCTGAGAAAAAGGGGCCTGTACCATTGTATCAAGACACTCACAGAAGTAATCCAGATTTATCAAGTCCTTAAACTGGGATCTTAGCCTCCCCACTTCCTCCTTCACAAAGTAGCTGGTCAAAGTTTTACAGACAGGGTCTCCAAAAGGTAGCCTCCAAATACCTTTAAGACTAAAGCAGACAAAAAGGCAAGAACTCAGATAAGAGTTCTTCCCAAAAGGCTCAGATAAGAGCTCATCTGCCTTTTTAAAGTCTTAGTCATTCTGATCTTCTTTCTTTGTAATCTTTCAAGACGTTTCTGTTATGGTAATTTAAAAAATACATCATTGCTAGCATTGTTTTTTCCTTCTTTTTTCCTGCTAGTTCATGGAGTGCTTTGTTTACATTAAAAAATATAAGGAAAACTTCAACATCAGGTAGTCAGTATAATGTAGGAATGAAATTAAAACTTTTCAATCACTTAAGTAAGAGATTATGTCACTAAATTGCTTTGCGCAATTAAAAGGATGAATAGAACTTTAATGCCCTCACAGAGAACATAACACTGTATACAGTCCACAGTTCAAAATCATTTAGGTTGCTATTACATTTAAATTCCATTCAATGTACTAATTTTGACAAATTATTTTGCTTTACTGGAATTTTGCAGATCTGGCAATAGCGGTGACTTTGCTCTGCTCTGCGATTTGCAAACTGGTAGCTCTTCAGCGTAGTGTTTGTTAACCTCTTTGCAGGACTCAGCCACTAGCTCTGAAAGATAATTGTGAAATGACATATTTTTCACTTTGCCAAAACATAGAGCACTAAAAATTACTATTAATAAAAAGCACAATCTGGGACTTTTTTTCTTTTCTTAACCACAGACTCAAACTGATTGCCAGGATTTTATAATCCTAGCAATGTATCAAAAGCTCTGACACATTCTATATGAAAACCCTTGCTTAGATAAAATCTGTTAGAATTAAAAGAGGTTTGCCTGAAATAGCAGACAAATCTTGAAAGCACGTTTTAGGGGAAAGAATTTCATCTGCAGAGCTAATTTCTTTAGGACCAACATCTCTATTTGCATAACATCCCCTAAGACTGTGCATGTCCAGTAACTTTTAGCAAACAAGCATTCTCTTTTGAGAATTATTCTATCATTATAGCTTATACTTCATTCCCTCTCATCTCTGCTTTTCAACTTCTCCCCCAAACAGTCCACAAATTAGAAGTAAAACAGAGCAGGTCTTAAAAGAGTATGGGATCAGAAGTTGCTGCTACAGCATAACGTAAAAACAAAAATCTGAAACAAAAAAATTTTGGTTTCTTGGGTTTCTTCTCCCCACCCCTAGATTTTGTGTAGTACAAGTGTTAGGTTTCACCATTTATTATCCCATATAGTACATTTATTAAAAAAATTTGAACTTCTCTTAAAAACTCTGCATTCCCCCTATCTTTCTATTTAATGCATTTGAACCTTATACCATAGCAACTGCTAACTGATAAAATCTTCTTTTTTCATGGGTTTGTACTGAACCCTGTCATTCTCAAATTTGGGTAATTTAGAATGTTTCTGGCATTCTTTTTCAAGCTGAAGACCATCCATATCACTGACAATCCACAACACCACCGAATCCTCAATCTGGTTCTTTCCAGTGTTTTCAAGAACTATCATTTACTCTCATGCTGTCATTTACCCTATGTAAATAATTCTTACTTGACTAAGATTTATGACCACTACTGAGTGATGCATAACCCAAGACTGTGCTTTGCAGCTAGGAAGAAAAAAAAACCAAAACCACACCATGCATCACATACCAGTTTCCTTTAGCTTTGTCCCTTTTTCAAACTTAAGACTTTCCACTTCATTTTCTGTTGCTTCGTCTTCTGTTGGAGAAGAGCAGTCAGTTCGAAATGGGACGTCCTGGGATCTCTGCTGCAGGCCCTTTGTTCTTCCACTAGTAGGTGAAAGAACCTTCTTCTTTGGCTGTTTAGGTTCAGTTGGAGCATTTAAAGGAATCAAAGGCTGAATGAAGTGATAGGGTTTTCTTACTGATCATGGCTTACATGGGAAAAAAAACTGTCTACATTAAGTTTGAGATTATTTTTCTGACATAGAAAAACGAAATAATGAAAGGATTCCTCATACAAAGCAACTTATTTTTTTCTGATTTTCTGTTACATACTTAACTGTCAAATATGACTTTGAAAGACTCTTTCTAAAAAAAAAAAACCAAAAAACAAAACATGAAACTGTACAACAATATCTTAACAAAAAAAGAAGAGTATGCTATACCTGGACATTTAAGCACTCCTTCTGCAGAACTACAGATACCCCAAGAGTAGGAGCCATATCCAGGGGCAACTGTGGCAGTTTTTGTTTAGCTCTATTTGGTGGAACAAGGACAAATGCTCCTTCTATTGCCACAGGGTGTTGATAGATCTCCATGTTTCCTTTCTTCAGTAGTCCAGACAGGGGTATTCCAGTGCTTCCAAGTGACTGGTCACCACAGCAAAGATGGATCTGTATACATATGTAAGTGCCAGAAAGTAAATGCCACATGTACTTCCATCTGTATTGCTAGAGGCAGCAAATACAATAAACAAAAATCTTCAACCCTAATCTTGTCCCTAAACGTTGAAAATCACTGTTCAGAGCAGCATAACAACAGCTACGAAATTTCTGTGTTGAGCAGGTAGGATTTGCCTAGTGTTATCATAGCAGTGGATCACTGCATGCTGTTCTTTGAGGGACCATCATGTCATCCCTTCTGGATGACAACTTTAGTAGCGTGTGCCTTGTACAGTACAGATTCTTCCCCTTAAGGTATAAGCACATCAAATGCATCACTGTAGAGTATCAATGAAATAAAGCAATTTATTTATAAGGTCATACATTTAGACTCCACTTAAATTGGAAGGATATTTGGAATTAAGTAATCACATTCTCAATTCCTACTAAGAATTGTTCTTCCTTTTTCAAACTTTGACTCAACTCTTGCTACCTTCTACAGTGTAATATTTGCCCATTTAATTAGAAGGAAGATCTTACAAATGTCATCTATTTTCATGAGTGAAAGTTACTATTTGAAACTTATACACAAATGAGCTCTACCCCAAATAGAAGTCACTTCTGTTGTTTTTGCAAGCAAACCAGAGCACTATATTCTGATCCTTAACATTTAATAGATTAATATGAATACATATACACACATATGTATGCATATACACCTAAATTTGCACCTTCTAGCATTAAGCCTTCACTTTCTGAAGAAAAGTGTATTAAACATTAAAGATCAGAAAAAAATGCCCTGATCCTGCATCCCAAATTTGAAGAATCTGAGTCAGAGAAACAGAACTATTTATCAAGAAGTGCGTTTGACCTCCTGATAACTATTGTTGAAAGAATATGTTTTTTAACTTGATGGAAAATATGCACAATTGTGTGCATATATATGTACACATAAATATGTTATATTCAATATTTTGTTTCAGGGCAACAGATCAACATGAAATTCCAAGCAAATCAGTGCCTCTGTTTCTCCAAAATTTAGAATATTTCAGCTTAAAAAAAAATCCTGAGACAAAGTTAGTAACATTTTTAAACTAACTTGGATAACAAAACTAGAGTCGTCTGAGCAAGTTTAAATGCTATAATCCATTAGAGGGGAGGAAGAAGAGAAAGTTAACTTTAAAGGGTCCATATCCAGACTTAAATAACTAACGTATTTACCAGCTGTGTTTAGAAACTCTATCCTAGCTTCAGAAAAATTTCCTTATTTTGTAATCACTTAAGTGTGAGCCAAGGGCTGATCACTATGAACACTTTCAATACTATCCAACATTTAAAGGCATGGCTAAAGACAAGCAATATCTCAAAACAGTCAAAATACCGCTGCAGCATTTTTAAAATAGAATTTGGCTGAGAAGTGGGAGAAAAAGCCAGATCTGTCTTATTATTCACAAACTGTGCTGAGGGTGGTGATTTTAGAACTTACTCAAGAGGTAACTCAGCAGCTGGCATGAGTGAGATTATCATAAGCAGCAAAAAACAGGGCTGTGGTTATCATGGGTAGCACAAAACAAGGCTGTGGGTTGCAGATGGTCTGCTTTCAGCGAAGGCCTGAGCTGAGCCCTCCAGGATGTGACATTAGCTCCTTGGGAACACCATTTTTCAGTACTATCTTCTGCCATGATGTGGAACCCAGTTCTCTACAGCCACCATATTAAAGAGACTGCACTCTCACTGAGCAGGAAAATTTGCTGCTTGAGTTTCCCTCATTATTAGAAAAATTACATTGCATTTGAGCCAAAACATTGCAATATAATGAAGTTTTGGAAAAAATATGTCCAGTTTCAGTGCAAGCTAGATTCTATTTCTTTTATTTTCATTATTTATTTTCACTCACGTTTGAGAAGAAACAGCTTACCTGCAATTTTGACTGTGCACAAAGATAAACTTGGAGGACATCAGCTGAACTACGTATTCGAACTGAAGCTCTTTCTGGTTCAAAGTTTGGATTAATTAAATCAGTGAAAGGTTCATTTGTTACATCATTTCCCAGTAACGAGTAGTAGAAAAAGAATTCAGGCTGATGTTCAGGAAGCTTCATAGCACTAGGAACTAACTAAAAGAGAAGCGAAAAAGAATAATGCACCTCCTTTTCATTATTGTACAGCTATTGTAATCTTCGAGAAATCACTCGGAAACTAAAGGACTTAAATGATCTCACACTTCTGAGCGGCTGACCTGTACCTCAGCTTACAGTACTAACTAAAAAAATAAATAAATAACATTTTCATATTGATTTTCAAACTGAATTAAAAAAAAAAAAAAAAAGCTTCACAAGAGTACCAGAAATGACTGGCAAGATGCACCAGCACCAAGGGCTGTGAGTGATAACACATAAACAATAATGGCAAGACTTGAAAGAATATACATAAAACCTGCACCTCTATAAAATATTTATAATGTAAATAAATTCATTATCTGAATTGCTGCAGAATAACTTATACGACTGAAAATATTGAAACATCCAGAAACAGAACTTCTCCATTCTCTAGCCATTTCGTCTCTAAGTTCAACACTGAAAATGGCACAAGTTGCCCTGAAGTGATTACAGTAAATTTACTTCACACGTCCCTACAATTCTGGCATGAAAAACGTAAGCATTTTCTCTGACAAAAGTGGATAAAGCTGATAAACTATGAGCTATAGTTCAGTTAAAATAATGATGGCTTGAAGTTGTGACTTGCATTGTAACTTATATACCTATGTTTTGAAATCAGACAATGAAGAGAAACCTGAAGAGTGTATCAGTATAATACAGCATAGCTTATAAACAGCAGCTGAGGTCTAAAGCCTGAATTAATCACATTAGGATAGCATTTCAACCAAGCAACTAAGTCTTTCCCTGAGGCAACACATGAACTCTACCATTTCCTACAGCATGTGAATCTGAAAGGCATTTCATCTTGTCTGTGCTTCAGCATATGTGCACCAAGACTTAACAACTTTCTGATAAAGACTTTAGTTTGAATTCAGTCTATAACAGCTGGACAAGTGGAAGATCAAGCCTAATGCACTTACAGCTATACTGGAAGAAACAGAGTCATATTTAGTTGCTGTCCTCTCAATTCTTTCTGAAAAATGGTTAAGTACACTATATGCCTAAGAGTTTCCTAAAAATACACCATTTCTATTAGAGACAACCAAATTCCTTTAGACAAAACAGAAGGGGCTTGAACTGTTCAACATGGTTTCACGTTCCTGGTCATCAAGCATGTACCAACCGTTACACTCACACAAGGAAATACATGACACAGAAAACTGAAGTCAACTCCTAAGCTCAAGATCATCTTTAATTCTAATTATAGGCAAACCCTTCCAGAGCTGCTACAATTTGAGAAGCTTTGAACTCTCCTGCTTTTCTTTAGGGAAACAACTTAGGTGGCAAAGTTAAACATTCCAGCATATGTATTATACTGATGTATTTTTAGATTTTTATAGAATATTTTGTATTTTTATAGAATAGTTCATGAGGTAAGTGTATATTAGGAAAGCTGGGGAGGGGCTTTTTGCAAGGATAGATAATGACAGGACAAGGGGTAATGGTTATAAACTGGAAGAGGGTAGATTTAGACTAGATATAAGGAAGAAATTCTTCGCCGTGAAGGTGGTGAGACACTGGAACAGGTTGCCCAGAGAAGTTGTGGATGCCCCCTCCCTGGAAGTATTCAAAGCCAGGCTGGATGGGGCTTTGGTCAACCTGGTCTAGTGGGAGGTGTCCTTGCCCATGGCAGGGGGGTTGGAACAAGATGATCTCTAAGGTTCCTTCCAACCTGAACCATTCTATGATTCTATGATTATATTTTATATATATATATATATAAAATATAATAATAATAATATATATATTATACTTCCTGTAAGATGAACTGCACACTTAAATATAATGCATAATTATTTAAAATTACAGTTTTAGTACCCCATAAGAATTTTTATCTTTCATCGGTAATTTGACAAGTAAGCACTACATACAGTTTTAAAATTCAAATTAATTTATATTAATTCAGTATAGGGACAAGGCTATTTATTACAAGAGACAAGATAATAAAAAATTCCTGAATAGAAATAAGGCATGGGTGGGCAAAAATACAAGTGTAGCACAGTATTTCTTTGAAACTGAACTGGACACAAAACAAACCTGTTCCAACTGTGTGGCAAATGCAATGGTTACAGACAAAACAAAGTAGTCTCTACAGTACTCTGCTGGTCCAATTTGATGATAGCCCTCTTCTTCATTCAAGACTGGTACAATACTTTTAGGATCTAGTCCAGAAGGAAAGGCAGACACTAAGAGAAAAGAGAAAATTAAGAAATAATTTACAATACTATCAATTGCAGCAGGAATCTTCTATATAATCATAACTTCATGTTTAACTATCTGTAATTTTTCTTTACACACATATAATAAAGATCTTGATGATTGGCTCTAAAGCATTTCAGCATAAAATGAGTCTCTAAGTATACATAAGTTGAGTTACAAAAGTTGTTTTGTTTTTAAAATATTTTCTATTCAGTGGTAACATATGTTGTTTTGCACACTACTAGAAAGAATGCTAGAGTGCTTTTTTTAAATGTTAAAGTGATCAGAACTTTATTTCCTTAGGTTGGAGTCTGTTATTCTCTTCTTTAACTTCTTAAAAGAAATGCAAGACAGTAACTGTACAACTGCTGATAAAAGCAAGGTATTTCACTGTGCAGACCTTTGGAATGTCTCATTTGAAGATTCTTCATCTGAAGTCTTCAACACATAAAATACCAGAGACTTGCACTATAAGTTTTCATAATATTGTAGAAAATACACAGGAAAACAGTCCTATTAGGAGTCAGACACAAGAGTGAGTGTGATCACAGGGTGTCAACTACTCCATGGTCACTGTTTTTAATCAGACAGTCTCCACCTAACTTTTCAAGTAACTACAGCCCTCTTTAATCAACTTTACCTGCTTTCAGTGTGAGTTAAAATCTTGCCACTGAATATGCTACAGGCTGTAATGTAAGTCAACTGGCCAACTCACAGTATGAAAAAAGCGTTGATTTGCTCACCTGTATTTCTTTATCACAAGGTAAACACAAAGTCTGAGGAAACATCCCAGGTTAGAAGGGACACACAAGGATAGTCTACGATTCTATGCAATATGCAAACCAGCTTTTACTGCCTATGGGTCAGCATTTTGCACCTGAAATTGCAAGATCTTGACAGCCTGAATGCTTTGAAGATCTGAGATCAACTCCAAAATGAAATCTGAACTCTTGTTCAGACTTCAGAGCCATAGATGAGACTGGAAAGACAACGTACATAAAGAAACAGCCAGCTCAATTCCTGATGCTCGCAGACAGTTTCTAACCTCTGCTTTATGCCCCAAACAGATAATCAGGATAGCCTTGATACATTTTGACCAATGAAGCCACTTCCAACCCAATGTAATTTTGAAACTCATCTTCACAGCTACACATGGACAGAGGAACAGTTGGAGGCAAAGTAACCAAAAAATTATTATCTGTAAAGCTGTACAGAAACTGTACTTAACTCTCAGCAAAGTAATTTATGCATACTTGAAGAACTGTAAAGTGAGGCATTTGGAAAAGAATAAAAATAATGCTTACAAAGAACATTATACAACATATTTTAAGAAACTTAAGAAGCTACTGAATGCAGGTTTTGTAATTATATATAAAGCACACTTAAAACACACACGTCTTGTTCCCTCACCCTACATCTTTAAGGTAAATTAGGGTTTAAAAAAAGCACAATGACTACTCAAGAACAATCCCTTTACACTCTCATTTACCAATTACCACTACATAGTACCAGTAATTCAATACATTTCAAAGCACCTCAGACTACAGCAAACAGTAATAATCACACAGCACTTCAGCTGTGAACCAAAAGGCTCAGTTTCAAACACTGGAAAATTCAGAGCACTCATGTTAGTGAAGTAAAAATAAATACATGTATGAATTCAAAAAAGAAAAGCATTCCCTTAACTGTATAACAAACCTAGAACTAGGCAATCTGTTGTTGCCATATCCAATGCTTAGAACATTAAACTTGCAAAAGTCTGCATGCCTGCTTCCATTGCCTAAGAATGTTACTGACTAATCTTGAGAAGGTAAAAGAAAGGGAGACTGGCAGACTTGTTTGCATTAATTATTCCCCAGAAAACAAAAAGTTGAGGACAGTGGAGGCAGGAAGAAATTTCTGTGCTATCAGCCAGAATCATGAAGGATCAGAGCTTTTAGGCTGAAAGATCACAAATGAATAGGGGGAAGATTACAAAGTCATTTACAATAGTTAATTGCCTCTATTACAAACTTTAGATCATGTAAAATTCCTTGTGCTTTGCTGTGAACTTAAAAGGATGTAAGCTAAGTATACTTGGAACTTCAGTACTGGCATAGCTACTACTCCAATATGGCTGAGAAGACAAAATCATGGCCAGAAATCTTGTATAACACTGTCACTGACTACTTTGCTTTACAAAACCAGTCACAGATCATGACAAGTAGATGATGAATTTAGAATTACAAAGAAGTTACTCTCAGAGCAAAAACACAGTGGATTGTATGGTATGTAAAAGAAAATCCACTAGTCTAATGCAGGGTCAATTTTTGAGAGGGGAAGTAGATTGCCTTTGGATGCAAGGAGGTGAATCTGTGTTTTCTTGTTTTTAAAACAAACAAAACAAGTTTCTAACACCATTTAAATTAAAGAAAAAAAAATCTAAGCTTTCACCTTCTACTCCTCAATATTCAAGTTCTAATAGATTTTAAAACATTTCACTAATTACTTTTGAAAGAAATGTGTAAGAGAATCCAGATCCAGAATTACTGTCAACAATTAACTTACGGGAGATCAGCAGGTGTCACTACAAAAGCTTGTTATTAATAAACCTGATGTAAGTACTGTGTGGTTTAGCTTAAGACAAAAAAAAAAAAAAAAAAAAGGAAAAGAAGTTATTACANAAAAAAAGGAAGAGAAGCAGACTATCCAACAAACGAATTACTGTACTACTTTGCAACTTCAAGCAGTTAGGATCTGGAATTACATTCTGAAGAGAAGCTTCTTTCATTTCTTCAGTTACAGAAATTTGTAAAGCCCTGAAATTTAAACTGATTGAAACATCAATAAGAGTAAATATGAGTCCCTCACTCTGACTCTAAGACCAACTCGCCTGCATCTCTGTGCACCTGAAGTCACACAGTTAATAAAGTAAAGCACTTTTGTTATTACCACAAGAAGCATTTCCGAAACATACGATTTACAGTTAGTTTATGCTAGAATACAAAAATTCTCTCTCAGTTCAAACAACGTGTTTGCAACAAGGTGTATATTTATTGGGAACAGGAATATCGTTAATTCAAAGCCAATGATATTATCTTACTTACCCCTCCCTTCTCTAGGGGGTGCCTCCTTTGCTTTAAAACCTTCAATCAGTGCTTTCGAATCAGTTTCCAACAGAACGCCTACTTGTATTTCAGATTTAAACTTAGCATACTTGTTACTAAGCAGAGGGTACCATTTTGGTGTCTGCATAATCAAAAACAAAAACAAAAAAAACCCCACAAAGTACTTTCAGAATACGAAAATAATAAAATATGGTTATAGAAGAAAGACTTGCTTTAGAATTCTACTTTATTATTTACAGAAACATACCATGGCACTTATTTCCAAAGACATGGTCTATTTTGAGTACATTACTATACTAACAGATTCTATGTATTATTTCTGAAAAAAGAGCAGAACATATTCTTTTGCAGTGATTTGCACAGAAAACAAGCCAGCAAGCAAAATATATACCGTAAGTCTTCTACCTAGAAGAGATAATTGTTAAGTATTCATCTGAAACAGTGCAGACTGTATTATATAGATCACAACTTTTAGAAGCATGATGTCAAAATGGGAAACCAGGGCCATATCATGACCCACATCAGAGTTATGTTCTGACCAAGCACAACATAAAAGTCACTCATCAAAATTCTATATAAAAAGTTCTGTTTTTTCCTTCTTTGTTAAGGAGCTAGAACTTTAGAACACCTAGGATTAGTACAAAAGTACTTTCACTTGCCCTCTTTAAAAAGATAAGTATGTGATTAAGTAAGACACTCCCTTGAAACAAGACTCAAAATTTATGCCTTTGCTTTAATTCAAATTCTACTCTATCTGTAAGCGTACTATTTTAAAAACATCAAATTTTAAAACTTTTTGCCTAGTAACATACCTGTTTCTTTTCCTGTACAGCCCTTAAATCAAGTATAACATAGCCTATATTCTCTTTAACTGAAGATACAGGATCCAATGCAAAACACTGGAGTTTGATAGGTGTACGCTGCAGCCTGTAAGAACATCACACTTGAAATCCAAAATGTAAAAATTACCTCTGCAAGTAGTTCACAAAAAATGATTCATGTTTCAAGCACACCAATGACAATTTACTGAAATTTGTTACATAACTAGTTCTAATAAGTCAGCAACTGAATTTACATTGAATTTCTAAAAATTCAGTGTTAAGTGACCGATCATGAATAAAAGGATAATTACGTTAAGAGGAGTTTGTTGGAGTCTCAAAGAGTCTCAAGTGCTATTAAAAATACAGTGGTGACAAATCTCAGTCTCATTCATGTGCATGAAATAAATAATGCAACTTGTATTGAAGTGCAACTTCACTCATGAGCAAAAGATTTTTGCAAAGCATCTAAAAGTTCTTAGGGGCATAGATGAGGTGTCTAGCATGAGGTACATTTAGACATCTTTCTCAAATTAAAGTTAACATGGCCAGCTCACTTCTGTGACAGATTGTAGTCGTACCTCCACATTTTCAGTCAAAACTAATAGCAGCTGTGGAAACCAAATCCAATTTATCAGCTCTTCTATTTGAAATTAAAAAAAGATATTTTAAGTAGACTTTTCAGGCTTGAAGTTAACTATGTGTACAAAAGAAATCCAGAATCCAATGCCTAAGCTACAGCTTTTCTAACCTTTTTTTTTGCAGTAGTGTCAACATAAGCTTTA